>CAUYQG010088164.1:0-10747 GCA_963574415.1 Tarsius wallacei | reverse complement strand
TACAGGCGCGCGCTACCACGCCCGGCTAATTTTTTGATTATCATAGAGATGAGGTCTCGCCAAGTTGCCCAGGCGGGTCTCGAACCCGCGGGCTCAGGCAATCCACTCACCTCAGCCTCCCAAGGCGCGGGATTACAGGCTAAGCCACCAAGCCTGGCTAAGTTCAAATTTTGATTGTCCTGTAGCCAACATAATGAATGTTATTATTACCCATTGTAATGCAGGTCTTAATGAAATAGGCCGAGTCAACTCCAAGTGGAATATTCTTTAGTGTTCCTCAGTGGTAAGATCCCACTGCCACTAGCCTAAGAAACAAAAATCGTCTACTCTTTAGGTTATAGCTTTGAAACATAAGCTTTTCCACTCTTGTCTCCTTCATCCCCCTCCATGCAGGACTTGGCCCTACACCCTTTCAGAGATGAAGGCAACTTTAAAAGCATATATAGACAAACCTCGGGACAGAAATTCCTACAGGTAGGAGTTAGGAAGAAAGGATCCTCCACTCAGGCTCTCCATCAGGACAACACTGCAGCACCAATTCAACATTCAGACTCCTGACAACCACACCTGGAAATTTTGATTCAATAAGTTGATGACTGGGCCAAGAATCTGAATTTTAACCAGCGCTGCGAGTGATTTTGATGTTCCCTTTAAGGGGAACCACTGGAATGAAAACAGTTCTGAACTGAGAGCTAAAATATTTAGATTACAGGCTGAGATCTGACGTTGTTTGTGTTATTTTGGGCAAGTCACATCACCTCACTATGCCTTAGTTTCTTTCTGTTGGAGGATTAGAGTACAGTGATCTCTGAGTTTCTTCAACCTCTAAACTTTTATGATACTATAAATTATGAAACCTCTCCATGTTGCTTCCTAGTTCTGCAGTTGTTTCTGTTACTATTTAATGCAGGAACATTCTTTATGGGCTCTCTATAAAGCAACGAATCAAATCTTTTTCGTTAGATGTCTCTAAGTGTTACTGTTAAGGCCAGACCAGGTTAGACCACAGCATTGCCCTAACGTACTCAATCACTTCAATAATAAGTAATTCAATAATTCCCACTGTGCCTCCCAGCCATGGAAATCTCTCTGAACTAGTGTCTCTCTTCTGGTCTTGGTTGGTCATTTGGGTAAATTCCAGTTATCAGCTTCTCCAACCCAGTTGCTCTAATCCTCTTGTCATTCTTTGACAGAGGCTAGTTGCTGACCCAACATTCACACTCACCTGGCCCACTCCTTGTCCTTACTAAGAGAAGCTCAATTTTTTTTCAGGGCAGCTGAAAATATCTAATTTCCCAGTTTTCTTTGCAGCTAGGATGGTCATGTCACACGGTTCTGTCCAGCGAGATATAGGCAGAATTCCCCAGGGAAGCCATCCTTTTCTGAATAAAAAGTCAAATCATTTGGCTCTCTCGTCTCCCTGCCTTTTTTGGCCTTGAACTTGGATGTGAAACCTGGAGGCAATCATATTGAAATCCCAAGATACATATGAGAATGAAACTCTGTATGCTCAAAAAAGGAAAATGGAAAGATATTCAATGCTGGGCCCCTAGTGGTATTATTGAACCATTGTACCAGCCCTGGACTGCCTACCTCCAAACACACACAAAAAATAAACTCCTGTGTTTAAGCTATCAAATGGGGTTTTATGTTACCTGTGGAATCCAGTAAAATGCACACTTCCTTAGTAGGCCAATGTGACTACTGCACCCTCATGAAGTGTCATGCCTGCTGAGCCTTGGTCTTTCTAAAAAGTTTCCTTTTCTTTTTTCCACCCTTGTTCTCAAGGACTCATTACATCTTTACACTTTTAACTTTGGGGAGATCTACCTAATCCCAAGAAGTTTGTTCTACCTTTTCCTATCATTAACTCTTTCTTTCCTTCTTTCTTTCTTTTTTTTTTTTTTTTGAGTTGGAGTCTTACTCTGTCGCCCAGGCTGGAGTGCAGTGGCAGGATCACGGCCACCACAGCCTCCACCTGCTAGACTCAGGTAATCCTTCCACTTCAGTCCTTCCACCTCAGCCTCATTCGCTTCAGCAAATCAAGCTTTTTGGACAAATCTTTTTCAAGGGCAAATAGTAAGTCTATTTTGGAACAAAGAGAATTATTTATAAAGAGAGAGAGAGTCAGAAAGTATTTGTAGAAGAAAGCAAATGTTTCCATGTTCAGCCTTCAGTTCCAAATGTCTCCTTATTTTTCCCCATAGACACATTAAATCTTAAGTAAATATGTAGCTGGAACTACAGGCAAGCACCACTGAGCCTGGCTAATTTTTTTTTTTTATTGTAGAGATGAGGTCTTGCCAAGTTGCCCAGGCTGGTCTCAAACCCCTGGGCTTAGGCAATCCTCTCGCTTCCACCTCCCAAAGTGCTGTGATTACAGGCATGAGCCGTCACACCCAGCCTCGTTAACTATTTTCAAAATGTAAATATGCCTAAATATGAGATGCCTACACATAGATTGTTTTATTAGAAAACAAGTTCTAACATAATCTACAATAAATTGAAAAGAAGGTTTACAGAGAGTTTCAAAATTGTCAAGCTTCAAGTAGTCATTAACTTATCGATGCATTCATTCATTAAGCAAATATTCATTGCGTATATAAACTGCTTGTCTCAGAGTGCTGTGGTAAGCACTGAAGGATATTTAAAGGGAATAGGGTCCGTCTTCTCCCCTGGAGTTGGGACATGAAAGATATGCAGGCCTGAAACTGTTATGTAATAATGCAAAGACAGCAGGTGATCAAGCGATAAAAGAGAGAACTTGACCGAAAATGTATTATCATTCAGAGAGGATGGAAATTACACAGGTTGGAATGGTTTTCTAGACAATTTCTAACAAGACATTTGCTTCAGCAAATCAAGCTCTTTGGACAAATCTTTTTCAAGGGCAAATAGTAAATCTATTTTGGAACAAAGATAATTATTTATAAAGAGAGAGAGTGTCAAAAAGTATTTGTAGAAGAAAGCAAATGTTCAGCCCTCAGTTCCAAATGTCTCCTTATTTTTCCCCAAAGACACATTAAATCTTAAATAAATGTGAAGCCAGATTCCAGATCATTTCTGCCAACGAGAACTCCAAAATGGTGATGCCAATGATTTTCTTATCATATCCTGTTTCTGTATATGCTATGTCCTCTTACCAGTGAGACTGCAGTCATGTGGGATGCAAAGGCTGGCTCTTAGTCAGCAAAGTTCCCACAGTGCTAAGCACGATGCCTCCTCAAATCCAGAAAGGAAGAGAAAAACACTGTAATTAAATCACAGAGCTAATGCCTGCGAAAGCACATTAAAGAAGGAGAAATCGCTATAGAAATAAAGCTGTGTAACTATTGTCAGATAAATATGAAAATAGAACATAATAAAATGTTTCACCTCTTTTTTAGTTTTGTTTTTCATTGACACACAATAATTATTCTTATGCTTCTATACATGTATACATTGCATAGTGATCAAATCCGTGTCATTAGCATATCCATTACCCAAAACACTTGTCATCTCTTTGTGGTGAGAACATTCAATAATCACTCTCCTAGCTATTTTGAAATATACATTGTTGTTAGCTATGGTCACCCTATTGTGCAAGAGAACACCAGAATTTATCTACTGTAATTTTATACCCATTGATCAGTCCCTCCCCGTACTCTGCCCTCCCTACCTTCTCTAGCCTCTGGTAATCACAGTTCTATTCTCTACTTCTCTGAGATCAACTTTTTTAGATTCCACATGTGAGCGAGATTATGTGATGTTTGTCTTTCTGCACTTGGCTTAGTTCACTTAACAGAATGTCCCCTAGGTTCATCTCTGTTGCCACAAATGACAGGAGGTCATTCTTTTCTATGGCTGAATAGCATTTCATTGTGTATCTATACCACATTTTGAAAATCCATTCATCCATTGAAGGACACTTCAATTGATGGCATATCCTGCTTGTTGTGAATAGTGCTGCAATAAACATGGGAGGGCACATATCTCTTCAGTAGACTGATTTCCTTTCTTTTGAACATATGCCCAGGAGTGAGATTGCTGAATCATAAGGTAGCTCTATTTCTAGGTTTTTTTGTTTTTCGTTTTTGTTTTTTGTTTTGTTTTGTTGGTTTATTGTAGAGATGAGGTCTCGCCAAGTTGCCCAGGCGGGTCTCGAACCCGCGGGCTCAGGCAATCCACTCGCCTCAGCCTCCCAAGGCGCCGAGCCCGGCTTATTTCTAGGTTTTTAAGGAAGCTCCATACTGCCGTCCATTTTGGTTGTACTGATTTACATTCCTGCCAAAAATGCGCTAGCATTCTCCTTTCTCCACATCCTCGACAGTATTTGTTGTTTTATGTCTTTTTGGTAATAGCTAATCTAACTGGAGTGAGATTTTCACTGTGGTTTTGATTTACAATTCTTTCATGATGAGTGATGTCAAGGCATTTTTTTCATATACTTGTTGGCCATTTGTATGTCTTTTAAGAAATGTCTATTTAGATCTTTTGCCCATTTTTTAATTGGGATGGCAAAAAGAAACCAGTAGTCCGATATTTACTTTTTGCCCTTTTTATTTCACTATACATCATGTATTCCCTTTAACATGTCATGCAAATCAAACCTGGAAGCTATAGGTTTAGAGTAACAGATACATGAACCAATTGTGAAACTACTAAAGAACCCTAGTTTGCAAAAGGTCACTTTCCCTGAGTAGCAGAAAGCTTATTGTTATTGTTTTTTGTTAAAATAAAATAAACAAACAAATATATATTTTGAAAAACCTTTTCACCTTATCAGATGAACAGCATCATTTATAAGTCATACTTCTATCATAAAATACATTATTTGGGCTGGGCAGGGTGGCTCACACCTGTAATCCTAACACTTTGGGAGGCCAAGGCAAGAAGATTGCATGAGCCCAGGGATTTGAAACCAGCCTGGACAACTTGGCAAGACCTCATCTCTTCAATAAATCAAAATATTAGCCAGGCACGGTGGCACGCGCTTGTAGTTCCAGCTTGGAAGGCTGAGGCAGAAGGATCACCTGAGCCCAGGAGCTCAAAGTTGTGGTGACCGTGAGTGTACCACTGCACTCCAACCTGGGCGACAGAGTGAGACTCTAACTCAAAAAAGCTAACAAAAAAACTTTATTTGGTTTGTTCCTGAACTATGAACTAAAATGCTGATTTCAAGGTTTTAATTGACAGCTTCTACCCTGTCACAATCATTCTGGAAAGCAGGAAGGAAAGGATGTTGTACAGATTTGCTTAAGGCCTCCCCTGAACTTTCTAGAATAATCCTAACTCAAATATTAGATCCTACTCTCTGTGCATGTCCTTGAGCTGGTCAAACCAAGCATCTCTGTCCTGGGCATCTGTTGTGTTTTCTTCTTAGCACCCCCTGCTTTGCAAGGACCGCTTCCACCCACTTCCAATCAGGTGGTTTTGTCAGTGGCTCTCAATTAAAATACCAAGGATAGGTAAACATCTATGATTACTATGTCCTCTTGATTAATTGGTCCCTTTGTTATCATGAAATAGTCTGTGGTCTTCTTATCCCTGGTAATATTCTTTGCCCAGAAATCTGCCTGATAGATTATTTATAACAATAAACTTATAGAAAGTTTTGCACGTCAGAGTTTATATGGATTAGTGATTTCAGGATTTTGATGGAGAATAATGCCAAGGAACAAATTTAGGTTTTGTTTTGTTTTGTTTTTCTTTCATATCCTGAAGTTGTAGTCAATATGAAATGGCATTTTCATGAAAAACGACTTGCGGTGGCCGGGAGCGGCCACTGCACTCCAGTCTGGGTGACAGAGTGAGACTCCAACTCAAAAAAACAAAACAAAACAAAACAAAAAACGACCAGATATTTTCACTGGCTCTCATTTCTCTTTGCTGACAAGTATAAGGTGTAAAATTTTCAGATGGTCATGAATTCTCAGGGCCTGACCATATATGGGCAATAAATATTTTAAAGGCTTTTTATCTGGATCTAGGCTTCACTCCAATGGTGAATTGAATTCTGCCTCTTGAAATAGTAAAACAAAAAACAAAACCCTTTACCTTTCCAAAAATTGTGCTAAAATACACATAACATAAAATTGCCATCTTGACCATTTTTAAGTTCAGTAGTATGAAGTATATTCTTATTGCCGTGCAACCAATTTCCAGAAGTTTTTCATCGTGCAAAACTCTATGCCCATTACAGAATTTCCCATTTGCCCATCGCTGCAGCCCCTGGCAACCACCGCTCTCCTTTCTGTCTCTATGAATTTGAGTTTCCTTTACTTTTTAAACCACATTATACCTCGTCGATATCAAAGAGTTGCACTTTGGCATAAATTCAGACAATTTAGAAAGGCACGAAGTAGAACATTAAATTCTTCCCATTCCAAATCCCACAGCCCAGAGACAATGACTGTGAAGAGTTTTGTGTACACTGTGCTTTTTTGTCCCCCATCTATTTGAGAAAGGGGGAAAGTATTCAATCACCTCCCCTCTCGTGAGGTCCCCTGATCACTGTGCCCCTAAATTTCGTGGTCCTTCAGCTGCTATTCACTCATTGTGGGCCCATGTTCAGCTTATGCTGTTCACAGAGCATAAGTCATGGGCTCCACCACCCACCGCCCCCACCATAGGTAACTGCCACCTCTTTAACTCAGTCTTCTTGCAGGGACCAGGAAGTGCATGTAAACACAGACATTCAGTGTAGGACCTCATCATCGACTTCCATTCTCAATACTAACTCAGAAAAAGTAGCAGACATAGAAGATTTAACATAGCTGATAATACCTAAAACCTATCACTTATAATAAGCTATCTACCAAATACTACTTTTCCCACCAAATAAAGGAAAAGCAGCCTATGTAAACCCTTCCCAGGGGCTTCCCCATGGACTCACCCCATTCCTATTTTTGTTCCCTTGGCCTTGAGTTCTCCATTATTTCTAAGCTATCTCCTATTTGTAGGCTCTGTCAAGAATATCTCCCCAGGCTGGGCGTGGTGGCAGGCATGTAATCCCAGCACTTTGGGTGGCCGAGGTGAGAGGATTGCCTGAGACCAGGGGTTCGAGACCCACCTGGGCAACTTGATGAGACCTCATCTCTACAATAAATCAAAAAAATTAGCCAGGCGTGGTGGCTCATGCCTATAGCTCCAGCTACTTGGAAGGCAGAGGCGGAAGGATCGCCCGAGCCCAGCAGGTCGTGGCTGCGGTGGCTGTGAGCATGCCACTGTACTCCAGCCTGGGTGACAGAGTGAGACTCTGATTTTTAAAAAAAAATTAAAAAAAGAATATCCCCCCACCTTCCTGGAAATCACTGGCAAAGTTGTTCCTCTACTTGCTTTCACCCAAGTTCTCTCACCCACCTTAGCAGTAGTCCCTAGTCTAAGTTATTCAGTCCAAAATAACACTCCAGGAACTCTAGAAGACTGGCTCCCCAAGATGTTCCAGTCCAGGTTTTCCCAACCCTGTGATTGACAAATATATTTTAATATTCTTCCAAGTCTTCAGTTGGGTCAGAGGCTCATACAAACACATGGTCATTCTTGTTGCTAACTTCTGCATCATTTCAAGGCTGATTAATATGGCACCGGCTGCTATGATACATAAACTCCCAAATTTCAGTAGCTTGTCATATGATGCCTAGTGAGGACGCTCTTGGTTTGTGACAAATCTTTTATGTGGTCACTCAGGAGCCAGATCCCTTCCACCTGTGGCCTTGCCATCCCCTAGGTCCTCAAAATTTTCCACCGATGACGCTCTGGAATTCCCCACGTTCAGTTAATGGACACAGACAAAAGCATGTGAAGGACCGTGCAGGAGTTTTGATGGGTCAGATCTGGAAGTGGCGTGGGTCTCTTCCGCCCATGTTCCGTGGTCCAGAACTCAGTCACAAGACCTCCGTCACCTGCAAGGGAGGGCAAGACATTTAGTATAGCTACCTCAGAGGACATAAAGAAAATGGTTCTTGTGAATACATAGCCATCTTTGCGACAACCTCCACAGTCTCTGTGAAGCACTCCGCTCTCTCTGTGGACCACCTCCAATGTTTCCAAATCATTTCCTCAAGTACCCGAGTACAGCAATGCTTCATCTTCCCCAGAACCTCTGGTACCTTGACCCTGTTGTCTCCTCACTCTCTCTTTCCCCAACCTTCCCGGTCATCACTTCTCTTCTTACTTGGCTTGGAGGCTAAGTTCCACTATTATTATAACAGCCCTTCCTTCATCTCATACTCGCCTAACTCTCTTGTTCTCTCTCCATCTGTCTTAGAAGGTCTCTTGGTTGCTTAAAATTATCTCAATGAAGCTGAGCTCATGTAACTAGGAATGTGCATATATACCAGAAGCAACTAGTTCAGAACCTTCTATCTCAATATCTGATTTAAGTCTTTGTACTCTGATTGCTGGTGCCATGGTCTAAATAGCCTACCCATATGGACATGTGACTGATTTTTCTTTCCTGGTTTGCAGACGTGCCAACTCTCAACTCTATGAACTTTTGGTTTCATACCAGTTTGTGATATTTGCTTGTTCCTCTAAACTTAGCATAGTTGAATTCCTTTCATCAACAGTTCCTGAAATCCCCTTAAGCAAAGTTATTGCCTTGATCAATCCTACCTGTCCCCATATCTACCTCTCCAGCTGCCACCTACAGCACTCCATCTAAGTAATGACCACAACCCAAGCTGACAATGGAATCTGGACAAGAAAAATGAAGAGAGAGCCTTTCAAACAAAAGGAACAAAGTGAGAAAAGATGCAAGGGTGAGGCCATAGATAAGAAAGTTAGTTAGATTGAGGGAGGCCAGGTCATGGGGAAAGCAGAGACTATAATAGTAGGTGACTAGAAATAATTATAAGTTTCCGAGAAATATAAAAACATATTACAAAGCCACAATAATAAAAACAGTATGTTTTTTACAGGTATTGGTGTGTGACACAGACACATTAATGGAATACAATAGCAAGTCCATAAGTTGACAAAATTATATGAGAATTTAGTATATGATGAAGATAGCATTTTGCATCAGTAAGGAAAAGATAAATCATTTAAGTATCAGGGTTGGGGCAACCGAGAAGTCATCCATAAAAAATTAAAGTCGAGCGGCAGGGGGCAGTAGCTCCCATCTGTAATTTCAGCACTTTGGCAAGCTGTGGTAGGAGGATTACTTGAGCCCAGGAGTTTGAGACCAACCGAGGCAACATAGCAAGACCTCATCTCTACCAAAAAAAAAAAAAAAAATTAACTGGGTGTGGTGACATGCACCTGCAGTCCGAGCTATTCAGGAGACTGAGACAGGATTGCCTGAGCCAAGAGGTCAAGGCTGCGGCGAGCCATGATCATGCCACTGCACTCCAGCCTAGGTAACAGACTCAAAAAAAAAAAAAACCCAGCTTGAGCAACATAGTGAGACTTACAGTGAGGTTACAGTGAGCCATGATGTCACCACTACACTCCAGACTGGGTAACAGAGTAAGACTCTGTCTCTAAAAAACTTTTTAAAATTAAAAAATAGGCCGGGCTCAGTTGCTCAGCCTGTAATCCCAGCACTTTGGGAGGCCGAGGTGAGAGGATTGCCTGAGCCTGCAGGTTCAAGACCTGCCCGGGCAAATTGGCAAGACCTTGTCTCTACAATATTTTGAGCTGGAGTCTCACTCCGTCGCCCAGACTGGAGTGCAGTGGCCGCTCCCGGCCACCGCAGCCTCGACCTGCTGGGCTCCGGCGATCCTTCCGCCTCAGCCTCCCGAGTAGCCAGAATTACAGGCGCGCGCTACCACGCACGGCTAATTTTTTGATTTATTGTAGAGATGAGGTTTCGCCTGCCCAGGCGGGTCTCGAACCCACGGGCAACCCCAGCTTTTCAAAGAAGCTTTTGAGAAGTGAGAGTACATGATGACAATGAAGGAAGAGAAGCAGAAATCACAAATGAACATTAGGTTTCAGCCCTGGGTTTCTCAGTGGATTTCTCAGAATGCGATCACTGGCAGTCAGCATCACGCGCCCCTTTAGACTTCAGAAAGGAAATGCCTGCCTTCTCCAGTCTTGGCTTTGTTCTCTCTTTAAAAACGAGTTGCTTAGCCGGGTATGGTGGTGTGTGTCTGTAGTTCCAGCTACTTGGCAGGCTGAGGCGAAAGGATCGCCTAAGCCCCACAGGTCGAGGCTGCGGTGATCGTGAGCGTGCCACTGAACTCCAGCCTGGGCAACAAAGAGTGAGACTCCAACTCAAAAAAAAAAACAAATAAAATTAATTAAATAAATAAATAGAAACGATTTTGCTGAAATAAGCATTTTTATGACACATTAATAAATGGAGTATCTAGCACAAGAATAAAGGTTAAAGAAGTTTTCAATTATCAGCGTGACCTAAAACTAAATTTTCCTCCCTTCCAGGGATACTGATCATTTAAATTTTTAATTTTTAATTTTTTATTTATTTTTTTGAGTTGGAGTCTCACTCTGTCACCCAGACTGGAGCGCAGTGACCGCTCCCGGCCACCGCAGCCTCGACCTGCTGGGCTCCGGCGATCCTTCCGCTTCAGCCTTCCAAGTAGCTGGAACTACAGGCGCACGCTCCCACACCCGGCTAATTTTTTGATTTATGGTAGAGATGAGGTCTCGCCAAGTTGCCCAGGCGGGTCTCGAACTCGCGGGCTCAGGCAATCTACTCACCTCAGCCTCCCAAAGCGCAGGATTACAGGCTGAGCCACCGAGCCCGGCTCATTTAAATTTTTTTAAAGATTTTTTTTAAAAAGATTTTGTCACATTGTTG
>CAUYQG010088158.1:0-44976 GCA_963574415.1 Tarsius wallacei | reverse complement strand
ACGCCCGGCTGATTTTTGATTTATTGTAGAGATGAGGTCTCGCTTGCCCAGGCGGGTCTCGAACCCGCGGGCTCAGGCAATCCACTCACCTCAGCCTCCCAAAGGCGCGGGATTACAGGCTGAGCCACCGAGCCCGGCTTTACATGTATATTTTCAATGCTTGTACTTACAGAAAGGAAAACCAAGGTCCAAAGAAGTGGTGAGATTTGCCCAAGGTCACCCAGCTAGTGACAGCCAAGAGAAAACTCAGATTTGCTGTCTCTCAAAGCCCTTTTCATTAAAGTCACCCAGTGTGCCAGCTGTCCACCCCTCCCCCTCAAGATGATACGATGAGTGGGGTTTACAACTATTAAGGAATGACAGAGAGAGAGAGAACTTGAGAGAGGGTGGAACTTCAGAAGTCACATGCCAGTCCTCTTGTCTTGGAAATGAAGACAGCCCCCAAAAGACTACACAAACTGCCCCAAATTACTCAGGAATGAGTGACACAGCCAAACCTAGAGCTTCTCTTCTCTATCATTGCCCAGTGAGCCTTCTCTTTCTCAAAGCTCTCTCAAGTGAAACCACACCCAGAGACCACTTAGGCTCTCTGATGCTCAGTGTTAAGTTAAAGCCTCATCAGGGCTTCAGGCTTCAGGGGATGACACTTGTGTAACTGCCCAGGTTTACTGGAGTGGGCTGAATGCTGATCCCCTTCTCCCCAAAAGATACATCCACATCAAATCTTTGGGACCTGTGAATGCTAACTTATGTTGAGAAAGGGTCTTCGCAGATTTAATTATGCTAAGGGTCTTGAGTGAAGAGATCATCCTAGGTTCTCTAAGTAGGTCCTAAACCCAATGACAAGTGTTCTTAAAAGAGAAAGGCAGAGGGAGGTTTAACACAGAGAGGAGATGACACAGAGAAGGCGGCCACATAAACACGAAGGCAGAGACTGAGGCGATACTGCCACAAGGCAAGAAACATCAGGAGCCACCAGGAGCTGGAAGAGGCAAGGTCAGACCTCCCCAGAGCCTTCAGAGACAGAATGGCCTTGCCCACACATTGATTTCAGACTTCTGACCTCCAGAACTCAGAAAGAATGCATTTCTGTTGTCTTAAGCCATTGCTGTCACAGCAGACACAGGAAACTAATACACTAGTAATCTCTATGGATAAAGTTTCTAAAAACCCCACAAAAACTCAAGGCTTACAGTATTTACAACAAACCCACAATCATAATATTTCACCAACAACAAGTCCGAGAATGAGTGACAGAAGGAGGAGTATGTAAAGTCCAGTCCTGCTTTATATTGGCAGCCAAGCCAAACTGACTCACAAGCTGTCACATGGCAGTGTGACAACCTTGCAGGACATTTTTCTAGATCACACACCCATCTGAGGAGGCCAGCACACCTGCTGGGTGGACTCTGAATCTAAGGCTGAGCTGGTGCAAACCACTCCTAGCCATTCCAACTCTGAAGGCATTGCATGGCAAATCTCCAAGTCTTAAACTTCACAAATAGCCTTCACAGAAACCTGAAGCCAATTTGGGAAGGGGCCTTTGCAGCCTCAGTGGACACTGAATGAATCGGGCCTCAAGGGAGAAAACAGAGTAAGCAGATGTTTCTTCAAAATGGCATGTTCTTGGATCTGGTTTTATTTTAGATACTCCTTCCCACAGCTGTTGAGCTAAATCTGAAGGCAATCAACACACACATACACACAGTCCTTTACCCTCCCCCATTCTCTTAGGAGAACACAGCTCCACATGTAGACTGAGGAGACTGCAAACATGATTGTCTCAGATATAGGGACTGTGTGCAGTATCTTCCTGCCTCTCTTCCTATAGCTGAACACCTTGGAAATGGTTCTGGTGTTTTTTTGTTGTTTTAAAATGAAGGCTGGGCTCGGTTGCTCATGCCTGTAACCCCAGTGCTTTGGGAGGCCAATGTGGGAGGATTCCTTGAGTCCAAGAGTTTGAGGCTGCAGCAAGTTATGATCATACCACTGCACTCTAGCCTGGGCAAAAGAGCAAGACCTTGCCTAAAAAAAAAAGAAAAAAGAAAAAAAAAAATTCCCAGCACTTTGGGAGGCCGAGGTGAGAGGATTGCCTGAGATCATGGGTTCAAGACCAGCCTGGGCAACTTGGTGAGACCTCATTTCTACAATAAATCAAAAAATTAGCCAGACGTGGTAGTGTATGCCTGTATTCAGCTACTTGGAAGGCTGAGGCAGAAGGACCGCCTGAGCCCAGCTGGTCGATGCTGGGGTGACTGTGAGCATGCCACTATACTCCAGCTGGCCGACAGAGTGAGAATTCAATTAAAAAAAAAATTCCCAATTGCTTCCAACTAAACAGGTTTATCTCAATCCTTCACAGGAGATCAAACTCAAGAACCCAAGGGAAATGTTATTCCTCTCTAAGAAGGGTTCTCTTGGGCTCTGGAGAGGGATGACAGGCAGATTCAGGGTACAGGAGAGGAGGCACCAACTACTGCACTTTGAATGCTGTGATATGACAACTTGGACTTCCAGCTGCCCTTGGGTGGGTACATCCATCTTCTCCAATAGCCTTCTGAGGATGTGCTTCTTCCTGGGCGCAAACCTCAGTTTTGAAGTGTCCTTGGACTGATCATGGAAAGCTATGAATTGGAAAGGTTATGAGAGAACCCCTTCCACCCTGACTGTGTGAAGGTGAAGGGTCCATTTCTCAGGTTCCACACCAGTCAGTGCCACCACAGTCTTATGTTCAGAGTACTGCAGTAGCCTAACTGGCCTGTCTCCAACCTGACCCTAGCCATTTAAAAACAATTTGAGCTGAAATGAACATAGTATAAAATTAACCATTACAAAGTGACAATTCAGTGGCACTTAGTACATTCATTCACAAATTGATGTACAGCCACATCCTCTAGTACCAAAATACCGTCAGCATCCCCAAAGGAAACTCTATCCATTAAGCAGTTACTCCCGATTTCCATTTCCCCCAGTCCTTGGCAACCAATTGTCTGTGGATTTACCCATTCCAGATATTTTCTTTTTTCTTTTTGAGTCGGAGTCTCACTCTGTTGCCCAGGCTGGAGTGCAGTGGCAAGCTCATGGCCACCACAGCCTCAACCTGCTGGGCTCAAGCAATTCTTCTGCCTCAACCTTCCAAGTAGGGGAAACTACAGGCACATGCTACCACACCTGGTTTATTTTTTTTTGATTAACTGTAGAGACAAGGTCTTGCCAAGTTGCCCAGGCTGGTCTCGAACCTCCAAGTTTAGGTAATCCTCTTGCCTCAACCTCCCAAAGTGCTGGGATTACAGTCTTGAGCCACCATGCCTGGCCCACTCACATACTTTCTATAAATACAATCATACACTATATGGCCTTTTATGCCTGGATTTTTTTTTTTTAACTTAGCATCATGTTCTCAAGGCCCATCCATCACAGCTTTGTTCAAGGCTGAAGAATATTCCACTGTTATGAGTACACCATGCTTTGCTTATCCATTCATCTGCTAATGCACACTTGGGTTGTTTCTACCCTTTAAGCTGATATGAATAGTGTGGGTATGAACACGTGTATGTAGATTTGAGAACTCCCATCCAATCTTTACACAACAATCTGATCCAATCATAATGACACTTCAGCTATAATCATTTCCATGGTTTCCTACCACTTTTAGGGTCACACCCGCCCATTCTCTGGAATGTGACTCTCAGGCCCCTACTCACCTCTCCAGCACCATCTCTCAAACCCGTGCACCTGCCCAACTGACTTTCTTTCTTTCTTTTCTTTTTTCTTTTTTTAGTTGGAGTCTCACTCTGTCACCCAGACTGGAGTGCAGTGGCTGCTCCTGGCCACAGCAGCCTCGACCTGCTGGGCTCCGGCGATCCTTCCGCCTCAGCCTTCCAAGTAGCTGGAACTACAGGCGTGCGCTACCATGCCTGGCTAATTTTTGATTTATTGTAGAGATGAGGTCTTGCCAAGTTGCCCAGGTGGGTCTCGAACCCGCGGGCTCAGGCAATCCACTCACCTCAGCCTCCCAAAGCGCGGGATTACGGCTGAGCCACCGAGACCGGCTGACTTTATTTTTTGTTTGTGCTGTGCTTGTCCTTGACTCTGAGTCTCTGCAGGTGTTGATCCCGCTTCCCAGAATCCTCTTCCTCTGGCTAAAAGGCAACTGCATTTGACAACCATGTCCTTATCTTATCATGCTGGCCCCTCTATGTTTCAAATAAAGGGCTTGTGGTAGGATTCAAAAGCTTCACTGAACCTTTGCTGTGGAATCCCGTGGAAGAGAGAAAGTGGTCCAGAAACACCGTGGGGCCCTCAGATCTGTGTCTGTGTCTCTGAAACATGCCCTGATAGTAGGTTTAAATGCAGTCATATAGATTTAGTGCTCTGGTGCCTGACAAAGCAAGGTGACAAGCTGTGGGACCAGGAAGTCATCCCCAGCTCTGGGACTTCCTGACCCAACTCTGCTCAGGACACATTAGCCATCCTGGCATATAGGACATGGAAGAGGCTATTCTTGACTTTTCCCATCAAAAGTGCTTGGCACCTCACAGGCCTGTGAGAGATGGGATAGTGACTCCCTCTGGATTCTGGCCCCAGAATTTCCCTGTGACGGTGTCTCACTTAAGAGGAGCTGGCTCAGCCCAGAGGCAGAAGGCTATGGGCAGCTGCTGAGAAAGTAAGAAGAGAGCTTTCTGGCTCAAGGCAGAATCACACTTGAACCTGACAGGCTCTAGCTCAGCCTGGGCCACAGGGTGCTCTGGGTCACACAGGATGTGGATGTGGTTTTCAAAGGGTGGGGAAGTCGATGCCTTCACCTGTCATCCACCCTTCTTTTTTAATTTCCATTCTGAGTCTCTGCTCCCTGAGTCTACACACTCTCATATATGCACATGGGCACACGTGTGAACATGCACATATGCATACACATATGTGCGCAAGTCCACACACAGTTTTAATACCCTCTTCATTTCCTCTTTCTTACTCCTAAGAATAAAAGTGGCCTCATACAGCCTTTCCTTCTATATTATTCCCAACAGAAGCTTCATCATTCTTTTTTCCTTCTCAAATCCATCATTCCAATTTCCACATGAGCACGTGTTAGAAACTGCCTTTGAGAACAGTACAGCACATTAATTTTCTAAGACAGTCATCTGCAACTGCTTTCTTTCCTCCATGGGTGAAAAAAGATGAAAAAGAGGCTCTCTCTTGTGTTTCCGGGGGCCTCTGAGGAAGATGATGGTGGCTGTGAGGGGAGGCCGCCCGTCGCTTACCTCCAGGACTTTCCCTGTGATAAACTGGTGGCACGCTTCACATTTCACCCCAAAGAGTCCCTGGTAGTCCTTTTCACAGTATGGGGCACCATCCCTGTAAAACAAAAACCTGTTTCAGCTCCTGAGGAGGTAGCCGAGGGCTGGAGAAGACATCAAAACCACTTTTCTCTGAGCCTTTCTCCACATAGAACAGTAGTAGAACCTATATTTCTCCTGTATAACATTCATGCTCCTGGTGATCTGGTTAGATGTGATCAAAACCACAAACCTAATGATCAGAGAGTGTTGAGGCTCTCTGGGTCACACATGGTTCTCTGGGTCACATGGCTACCCTTGCTGATTGCTTGATTGTCTCAGAATCAACCAGCAGAAAGACTAGCATCATTCTTCCTCCACTGGCCCAGCTCAGCTTCCAAGGTGGGCTCAGTGTTCATCTACCCCCAAGGGTCAGACCAGAGCCTTCCTACAGCCTCAAGACACCATCTCCTCAGCTCTAAGGCCTCAGGGGTCCAGGGCCTTCTCCAGCTCACAGCCTCCTCCGTTTACTTCAGAATACAGTAAAAATATAATTTTCTGTGTGATACTGCATGGAAAAGTTAAAAAAGCACCACTCTAGACAGCCAAGATGCACAACTTTCAATGATAGTTTAAAAGCTGGGCATTCCTCTTCTTACTTTGGCTGCCTGTCACGATCACCTGAGGAGTGAATTGCTCTGTCTAATACAGGTGTTTTGGCTTTACCCTGGACCTATGGAATTAGATTTCTAGAGTATGGGGCCCAAGATACTTTGTTTCAGTATATTTTAAAATTAAATATCATCATTTGTTTTTGAACATGTGGTTTCACATGGTTGGGGGAAGTTGTTAAAAGCATAAAAAGGTACATAGTGGAACATTCTCCTCTGTTGCCAGAACACTTTTTAATTTTTTTTAAAGTCACTTCTTTAACTCCAGTTACTACCCACTATAATTGGACACGAGCCCACTCCCTGGCAGGCTATTTTGTGCATTGGTCCTAATGGGCTCACTGCCTAGGCCTTGTGTGTGTGTGTGTGTGTGTGTGTGTGTGTGTGTGTGTGTGTGTGTGTTTTATTTATTTACTTATTTTAGGGGGTGGGAGAAGCATCTACAAATATGCTCAAGCCCTGGAAGAAGATTTACTAGTTCCATATAGGAGGGAAAAAAACCTGCAAAAGTGAAATTATTATATGTTTAATTGGTTACGATGAAATAGTAGAACATTGTCACCTTCATGAATTAAGTTAGGCAATGATTAACATTTCATAGTTTACAGTGAAACTAATGCCAATTTATGGCAAAAGCAGAATAAAACTCAGCTTAAAAGTTTTAGAGCAAAACATTCATTCTGACAGCGGGATGTGAATGACATCCAGTATGCCTGATGGGGTGGGGTAGGCCCCCAAGAGCAGGACCTGCGGAGGGCCCTACTTAAAGAATCACACACCCTCGACCCAGTCTTACTTGCTGATGTACTCCCCGGTGAGGACCTTCCCGCAGGACTTGCATTTGAAGCACCCCAAGTGCCACTGCTTATCCAGAGCCAGCAGCGCCTGCCCATTCTTGATATCTCTTCCGCAGCCAGCACAGTCTGGAAGAGAGCGGCAGCCAGTGGTTACAACACGTTTGCTCTGCTAAATCCAAGCACGCAGCTCAACCCCAATGTGTGTCCATCACACACTCAGTAAATATTCACTCAAGCACTGTTTCATTCCTGTCTCTTTCCCGGCACAAGATCTTTCCCAGAGAAGATTCACAGGCCACATCATCACATAGCATGAAAGCTTCACAAACCTCAGTGGATATAAGGGGATGGGTGTCCTTCACCTGTTTAGTTCCTCAGGGGTTATTTAAGCACCCTCTTTGCTTCAGGGAGAATATTTAATTATAGTGTCCTGGCTATGATTTTAAGAAAGCATTCACAGGCCTTTATTAATTGAGAGCAAATATGAACAACTCAGCACTTTATGCCAGAGGTCATGCTTAACCCTATGTATATGATTCCTGGAATGCTGCCTACTAATCTCATTTTTGTAAATGGGACTCTATTTCCTTATCAACCTAAACGAGCCTTTCAAAGATTTGTGATCATTGATTAACCGGTTCTTAATTCCTTAGCTTTAAGTGTTCCTCGGCAGTCTCCTGAAAAGAAGATAAAGGAGAAATGTTTCCTCATGATAAAGAGAATGGGCATTAGAATTAGATAGCTTGCTGGCTCAGTGGCTCAGCCTGTAATCCCAGCGCTTTGGGAGGCTGAGGTGAGTGGATTGACTGAGCCCGTGGGTTCGAGACCCGCCTGGGCAACTTGACGAGACCTCATCTCTACAATAAGTAAAAAATTAGCCGGGCATGGTAGCACGCGTCTGTAGTTCCAGCTACTTGGAAGGCTGAGGCGGAAGGATCGCCAGAGCCCAGCAGGTTGAGGCTGTGGTAGCCGGAAGCGGCCACTGCACTCCAGTCTGGGTGACAGAGTGAGACTCCAACTCAAAAAAAAAAGAAAAAAAAAGAATTAGATAGCTTGGTCCCAAACCCCAGCTCAACTCCCTGCTGGCTTGCTGTGTGACCAAGGCAAGTTACTCCCTTTCTAAACCCTGGTTTTCTCCTAAGGAAGTGAGGACGTTGTTAGCACCTGTCTCAAGTCTCTGATGAGGTTTTAGTGAAATAATGGATTAAGCACAGTAGATGGCATATCAGAAGTAACTCTATAAGCAATTTTTATTATTATAATTGCCATTATTATTCTGATTGTTGATGATGTCATCATGTTAGGGAAGTTGAGTACCTTTTTAAAAGAACTCAGAAGAATGTAAATTGGCACAACCTTTTTGGAAAGCAATTTCAACATCTATAAACATTCCAAATTGATGTACCTGAGAAGATGAAAGTAAACACACTGGCAGGCTGGCTAGGATTTTCACAACAGATCATACAAAACGCTCATGGAAAAAAGCAAGGCCAGGTAAGGCCACTTAGTGGCCAGGCTTGGAACAAGACAGAGACAAGGTCACTCGGCACACAGAGTGATGATACACCCCCCTTTTCTGACCACCTCCGTGACTGCTGCTCCTCTACTGACCCCTCTAACCCAACTAAAATCCTCTCTCCTCCTAGAAAAGCTTTCGAGACCCAAACACCAACCTGCTCTTGCTTCTTACCAGTACCAAAACCAGAACTACTTCTGCTCCCTTGACACCTCCCCAAAATTACCCAGCACAAGCCCAAATCCTACAAAAACTCCTTCAAACTGCACCCAGAGCAGACTCACATTTCCTCTGGTTTTCTCTCTTGCTGTAGCTAGTTAAGTAAACCTGACTGTTTTTCTTTTACTACAGATGTGTTTCTGGTGATCTTGGTCACTGAGTGTTAACATACTTTGAGACCCAGTCATTATTTCACTCCTAAGATTTTATTCTACAAATATATTTGCAAAAGGAGTGTGTGAGTGTGTGTGTGTGTGTGTGTGTGTGTGTGTGTGTGTTTCCTGTAGCATTTTTCTAACAATGTGACCTGAAATAGCCTCTAGGGACATCAGTGAGGGGCTAATTGAAATAATTACAGTATAGTTAATAACGGAATACTACATGCTATCAAAAAGAATGAGGTGGATTGTGTGCTGGCATGGAAAGATGTCCAAAATAGACAAGGTAAAAAAGGCAAGCTGTAGAGCAGTATGCATAGCACAAGCTTATTCACAGAAAAGTAGTAAAGAAAAGGGTATTGTGTGTGTTCTAGTTCTAGAATAGAACATATCTGGGAGAAAAACATTATAAATTCTTAAGAAGCTTCCCTCTTGGCTGGGCTCGATGGCTCAGCCTGTAATCCCAGCACTTTGGAAGGCCGAGGCAAGTGGATTGCCTGAGCCCATGGGTTTGAGACCAGCCTAGGCAACTTGGCGAGACCTCGTCTCTACAATAAATAAAAAAAAATTAGCCGGGTGTGGTAGCACACGCCTGTAGTTCCAGGTACTCGAAAGGCTGAGCGAAAAGATCGCTAGAGCACAGCAGGTCGATGCTGGGGTGGTCATGAGTATGCTACCACACTCCAGCCTGGGTGACAGAATGAGACTCCAACTCAAAAAAAAAAAAAAAAAAAGAAAGAAAGAAACTTCCCTCTGTGGAGGAGGACTTACTTTTTACTTCACATCCTCTGTGTTGTTTGGAATTTCTTAAAACATGAGAATGTTTTTAAAAAATGGAGTAAATATTTATAAAGTTAAAAAATATAATGTCTGAATATTGTAGATTAGAATTTCTTAAGCTATAGCCCACAGTTGAGTGTGTATTAGGTGGTCATCAAATGTTAAGCAATTTTTTTTTTTTTAGTTGGAGTCTCACCCTGTTGCCCAGGCTGGAGTGCAATGGCATGCTCATGGCCACCACAGCCTTGATCTGCTGGACTCAGGCAGCCCTTCCACCTCAGTCTTCTAAGTTGCTGGAACTACAGGCACACACCACTATGCCCAGCTAATTTTTTAAAAATTTTATTTTATTGTAGAGATGAGGTTTCACCAAGTTGCCCAGTCTGGTCTCAAACCCCTGGGCTCAGGCAATCCTCTTGCCTCAGCCTCCCAAAGTGCCGGGATTACAGGCTTGAGCCACCACGCCTGGCCTGAGCATTTTTTACAAGCTGGGATTTATATGCATTCCAACATCTCATCAAAAATTATATAAAAGGAATCCCACATCTGGTAGTTTACTATAAAGATAAAAACGGAAGGTTATAATATTAGCTTTAAAATATAATTTTTAAAGGGTAGGAGCACAGTATGGACTTTAGATAAATTAACAGTTAAAAAATAGACAATTTTTAGAGCAGTGAAAGGTTCACAGCAAAACTAAGCAGAAGGTACAGAGATTTCCCCATAACCCCCATCCCCACACATGTACTGTCTCCCTCATTATCAACATCCCCCCACCAGAGTGGTACGTTTGTTGCAAATGATAAAATAACCTACCCTGACATATCATTATTACCCAGAGTCCATAGTCTGTATTGGGGTTCAGTCTTGATTTTGGACAAATATATAATGATATGCACCCACTATCATAGTATCACATAGAGTCATGTCACTGCCCCCAAAATCCTCTGTTCTCCACCTATCTATCCATCCTTCCACCAACCTCTGGAAAGCATTGACATTTTTACTGTCTCCATAATGTTGCCTTTTCCAGGGTGAAACGGACAGTTTTTAATTGAAGTTGAACTGGTATTTTTCTTTATGGTTGTGATTACCTAATTCCCACTAGGTGGCAGCAAAGATTTAAATAATAAGGAAGATGCTGTGTAGTGGAATTTTTAAGCAGAAAATAAACTTTAGAGATGGCTTTTTCATCCTATAAATGATGACAATTGGGCTCAGAGAGGTTGACAGAGTTGCTCAGGGCCTCCCTGTTGCACCAGCAGTGAGGTCTGGGAAGAAGGATGGTGTAGAGAAGAGCACGGCTCTGGAGTCAGGAAGTCTTGGGCAAGTTATTCTTTCTGAACCCTCAATTCTTCATCTGCAAAATGCTAACAATAATAGCCACTTCCTAGGTTGCTATGAGGGAGAAGAGAGATCATGCACTGTAAAGTGCTTTTCATAACACTTACGACACCTTGTGGTGTTAGCCATTCAACAGGCTTCCTCTTTCTTTGATTAGGGCAGAGGTAGAACTAGAAACCAGGTTTCTTGACTCCAAGCCTTGCTCTCTTTACAAGCATCTCAGTGCTTAGATATCCCAAAGCCATAAAAGAACTGAAAGCACAATCTGAGAACAATAAAAATCACTATGATCATTCTGCACTGAGGGTGTTCTGTGAATCAGGTATGCTGTGAGTCCTTGTAAACACGGTACCATTTAGTCTTCACAATCATTCTAGTCAAAATGCCTTGCAGTCTGGAAGCCCTCTGACTGCAGGTGGTATCTATAACACTCAGATTCTCCGTGCCCTGCACAGAGCCTCAAAGAAGAAAGTTATTCTACAACAAATTTTGATAATATTTTATAGAAAAACATTCACTGACTGCTGAACGCTTAAAGCCAGCCAGGCTGGAGTCAAGCCTCCTTCATCCCAATCCTTAAGACACAAATCAACAAAGACTGTCTCCTGTATAAGAGAATACCAGCCAATATTATTATCCTGACCCAAAGTAATCTGGTGTATTTCAGACACTACCTGCTCCCATCTGGACAAAGCCATAGTCTTCACCTGAGCCTGACACTGCGCTGGGAAAATGGAAAAGAGGCAAAGACAAAAAATTCGTGCTGGATTGCTCACTCCTTCCATGCTCACTCCAACTGAGCTCCTTTCTAAAGAACAAAATGTCCTACTCTCTATCTTCATGTTTTTCAGCTGTTGAGAAAATTGTTTCCACATCACTGAAGCAGCTGCTGATAAATATAGAAAGCTGGTGATTGGCACTGGAATGATTGCCGAAGTCAGAACTAGGTGTGTATGGAGCAGCATCGAGGAAATAAAACCCACTAGCTACTCATCAGTGTTCTAGCAGGGAAAAATAATGAGCAAATGTGAAGGAAAAAAAAAAAAAAAAAAGAAAAGAAAAACACCCAACCATAAATACTTCTCCCCAAGCTATTTACTCTTGGCACCAAGAGCCAGAGAAGAGCAGGGATGTGTCTATTCACGTCCAAGTTAAACAAGCATCCACAGACACACCTGTTTCCACATCGACATCATTTTTTTTTCTAAAGGCAATAAATATCTTTAACAATAGGGGTCCTGCCTGTCTCCCTTAAAAGATCTATTTATTTTTTTATTTATTTACATAGGACCACGGATACCTGGGCTGCAAAAGTATTTTATCTGAAGAAGGGGACATTTGGCTCTTGGGAAGGAGACCAGTGCTCCCAAGTTAAAAGAGACGTCCATCCCTTGGGCAGCACTTAAGCTCCTCTCAGCCTGGAGGCCTATGTTCTCCTTGAGAACTACCTCTGCCTTCCATTTGGGAAAATTAAGTCCCAAAAGGACGTCTTACTCTGTAAAGGTGCCTCTCTGGAAAAGAAGGCTGAGGACAAGAAGCTATAGAAAAGAGAGCTCTGTGGTAGCTAAATTCCCATTCACCCCAACCTTCCCAGGCCTGCTCGCCTTGGACATGCCTGCAGTCACTTATGAAAGTGGTAACTGGCTGGGTTCGGTGGCTCAGCCTGTAATCCCAGCACTTTGGGAGACTGAGATGAGTGGATTGCCTGCCGGCAGGTTTGAGACCAACCCAGGCAACTTGGCAAGAACTCATCTCTACAGTAAGTCAAAAATTAGCCAGGCGTGGTAGCACGTACCTATAATTCCGGCTACTTGGAAGGATGAGGTGGAAGAATCGCTGGAGCCCAGCAGGTCAACGCTGGGGTGGCTGTGAGTGTGCCACTACACTCCAGCCTGGGCAGTGGAGTGAGACTTCAACTCAAAAAAAAAAAGAAAGTGGTCACTGCCATTCAGGGCAGTTACCCATCTAAGATCAAAGCTTCCAGAAGACAGAATGGGACTTTTCCTAGTTTAATGTCTTGGAATTTTTGGTTGAGGCCTCAGGGCTGAGAACACTGGTTTTAAGTATTCCATTTTCCAAAGAAGGGAGCTAGGAATATCCTTGCAGGACTTATTAAAAAAATGGGAGCGTCTACTAATGACTAGCAACCCCCAATTTCTTATCTACATCTAAAACATTACATGTCTGAAATCAGAAATTTGAAAATGGATAGCCAAGAGTCAATAGGGAGTTATCCACACACAGGAATGTGGTGTTCCCCTCTGCTCTCCTGCAAGAGAGTTTAGAAGATCCTGTAAGAAGGGGGAACAGCCCCTGCCTCCCAAGTGGAGAAGCACAGGCCCGAGTGCAACCATGGAATCCAGAATCCAAAAGCTTCTCTTTTGATGTTAGAGTCCTTGGGAAAAACTGACTTGAGTGTACTGGAGCTTGAAGGCATTCATGAACAGAAAGTCTGGAGCCTGCAGAATTTGAAAGGCAGGAGGCTGGCTAGAGCGGCCCTTGACGGCAGGTGAAGAAGGAGTGGTGTGAACTTACACTGCTCAGCTCACTGGGGGTGCATGAGTGTTCTATGGGTGGTTCCCAGGCCCAAGCATCTTGGATGAACCCCCCTGAGAAAGGTGCCTATTGTGTGTGTGTATGGGGCGAGTAGTTTATTAGTATGAGGCTATGAAGAGACTCCAAGAGAGCAGGCTGAAGACAGGGGAGGTGGGAGAGGTTAGGTTGCAAGAAGTTAGCCAGAAATTATACACTTTTGTCAAGGTACTCAAAATGTAGCCTCCTGCCCCAAAATATCTCCAGCCAGTGTTAGGGGAAAGAGAAGCATGACAACGCTAAGGTTAGATCACCTTGTCCCCTTAACCTCTAATCCTCCACCCCTTGCCTAGACCCCAAAGGAGCCCCACAAGACAGGCAGGAGGTAGAGAACAAGTTGAAAAGAGTCTATGCCTCCCCTTGCCTGCCTCACTGCAGCTCTCCCATGTGGATCAGGCCTGACCTAAGAAAGGGTGCAGCTCTAAAATAGATGTGAGAAGAGTCTCTAATTGGACTGGACTTCGAGGAGCTGAAATTGACTAGAAAGTTATGTGATCTGATATGATTAAGGGTGGGAAAGGAAGCTTTGACAGAGGGTGATAAAAGTAGCAATAGGGAAAAATGAGGCTCTTGCTTTGTCCTCCATATGTTTTGGCCTATTCTATAAACTAACTGGGCAACTCACAGCACTTAAGGACTTTGGAACCAAAGAGACCAGGAGCCAAATTCCAGCTCTGACACTGAACTGAGGGACCCTGGGCAAGCTAGGCAACTGCTGAGCTTCAGTTTCTTCATCTGTACAATGAGTGGGTTAACAATATCTACCTTCCTAGGCTGTTGTGAGGATTAGCGAGAAGATGAGTCCTCAAACCCAACTCAGTTTCAGGCATATGGTACACACTCTATGACTCTGTTCTCCTGACACCTGTGATAATCTAATATAACTTACATTTCATCTTCCCCTTAAAAGAATAAAAAAGGCCCACTGTCAGACTTTGGGGAAGGCATGGTGTTTCTCATTGGTTTCATAATCACCATAATAATATTAACATCTTGTGTTCTGCAGCAGGCATGGCTGTTATCTCAGTCCACCCTAGGGCTCCCACTCACCAGGGAGAATATGGATTGTCTCCAATTTACAGACCGTAGAACATGTGAGAGCCAGAGGGAACTTGTAGACCATTTGGTGCCAATGCTTCATTTCACATACAGGAAACTGAGGCCCAAAGTAGATCAGGATTTGATGTCCTACAGTCAAACAGTGCCTGATTAATGGTGGTGCCCATATTCTGTTCTCAAATGCAAATGAATGCAGGCTTCAAAACTTACATACAGTACTTCTCTGAGTTTAAACCTTCAATCATGGGTTTGTTTCCCTGGTTATTGCCTCTTTTGCTGTAAATGGGCAAAATGACTTCTATGGAACTAGAGCATGAGGTGTTAATTCAAGGGTAAAGACTAGATAAATAGAAAAGAATTGTGAAAATAATGTAAATTGTAAAAAAAAACAAACAAACAAGGCCATTGCTTTGTTAAACTCTGGTGTGCCCACATGGCTCTTTGAGCTATGGCTGCCATGTTTCCTAGCTTTGGCCCCCTCCCCTACCTTGGGGAGGTGAATCTCCTCTCTCTTACTCTCTTTCTTCAATCTGCTTTTTAAATAGAGTACACTTTTCAATCTAAAACACATACACACATGCACACACACAAACAAAACAAAACAAAGAATAGAGAGAAAGTTTACTCATCTAATCAATACTTGCTGAGACACTGAGATATTTAAGACTTATAAAATGTCCATAAAAATACTATTCAGTCATTTAAAAAAAGAATGAAATAATGTCTTTTGCAACACCTTGGATGGAATTGGAGACCATCATCCTAAGTGATGTAATGCAGAAATGAAAAACCAAATACCACATGTTCTTACTTATAAGCGAGAGCTAAACTAGGGGTCTTCAAAGGTATAGAGAATAATTGAAACTGGAGACTCAGAAGGGTCCTACTCAGAGGGTGAGAAGGGGGAGGGATGAAAATTCACCTATCAGATACAATGTGTTCTAGCAGGAGTGATGGGTACACTTAAAACTCAGACTTTTTACCATTATGTAACCAAAAACCATCTGTAGCCCTAAAGCTAAATAAATAAATAGTATAAAATATCCACAGGGATTTTGAGACAGTTCTTCTTTTACTGTGAAATATTTTAAATTTAAAAAATCAATTTTCAGTATTGAAAATGTTGCCTAGATACGTCCCAGAAAGTTTAAGATTTCTCTGGAATCTTTTTCTACATAAGAATAATTAAAAAGAAATAGTATTTGCCATAAACAAAATTATCACATAAGTCCATGGCTATACACATGGATGAAAAATAAATAGAAACAAAATCATTTCAGATTTAGGTTGTTATTTATAGAAAATGGAATAAGACTTTGGAGACCTTATAAAATATCCTTTTAATAGACTGTTAATTAAAGAACTTTATCCCTGGCCAGGTCTCAAACAAAGATGCTTCAAGAAAAAACAACAACAACAACAAAAAGCAATTTTAAGTTCCAAGGTTTGGCTAACTTGAGGTTCTAAACTTAATGTCAACTTACCTTGTTATTCAATTATTCCTACAGGACATGGACTTCCCAAACTTATATAATAAAATGGCAAAGGTAGAATGTGAGAGAACACTTGTACTATTCAAGAGAAAGAAAGAAGGGACACAAGAGAAGGGTGATATGGATCAGCTTCTTTTAGGTTAATAAGCTGCCTTCAGCACAATACTTTAACATGACAGCTGAGCCGCTGACATGTGGATTCCTCCATGGGAATAACTGTTTGGAGGTGTGTGGTGACTGTCCACTTTATACAGGACAGAGAGTTCTAGTTTCCTAAGGTTCTCATCCCTCCACAGTATCTAAGTATCAGTTGCCACCTCTTCTCATGTTTGAACTGACCACATACATCTGTTACCAGCCTGGCTTTCATGGGCCCTTGAGTTTGCGACACATGGATTTTGAAAACCTAGACTTTCTTTATTTGTCATAAGAATTGGTCTACAGTTTTGACATCTTTTTTTTTTTTCATTATTCAATAATTTTTATTGTGATATTGTGGGGTACAGTTAAGTGTTAGGTACACAAATATGCCTCGTTCAGGCACCCTTGTTGATAGGAAGTGTCCCCCCATCCCCAGACAGGTAATATTTGGGTATTTGAAAATCTTTCCTTGACCAAAAAGGCCCCATCATTAGTGGTGATAAGAATGTTGGTCTAGCAAGTAGATATTGCTGAATGCTGACCATCTTCATCCAGGCTGTTCAGTGTTGCCAGGTCTCAAATAAGATACCTTGGAGTTGACAAATATTGACTGGCCATAGTCCACGTTCTTTATTTAAAACAAGTTACTGAAATGAGCCCACAATTTTCTTTTTTAGCATATCATGGCAAAAGCCATGGGTATGGGGTCAAATTAGGAAAGGACAAATAGAGTACAAAACAGAATATGAAACTGCAAATTTGTGAGACTAAGCACTTTTCAAGAAGTATTTTTAAAAATGACTTTTTAACTTCTCAAATTTGATGCTGCCATTAGCCAGAAAAGCAATATGAAGTCAGAAGACACTACCGGGTAAGAGAGTCAGAACTTTCATGAAGGTGCAATGTATTCCCACTCTATGGAAAAGGGAGTCTTAAAAGATGCTATAAATTATTTTACATCTTGGATTCACTAAAAATGACCCAGAGTGATTTTTTAAAAGGTCACTTTTTTAAAAAGTGCCTAAGTACATAACCTTGAACTAGACCTTGTATAATCACCCATGTCCCTGCTTAGGTCAGTTGCTTACTTTGCTGTCTTGATGGTCACGATGGAAACATTGCAAGCCAGGGCAGCCTCTGAAGAGCTATTTTAAGGGGAGGTTCTTGTTGTCTTTGGAAAACAATACTGCACAACAAACCAGTTTTTGTTGCCCATAATAGCAACAGATTGTCAGCCTTCATCAGGAAAGTGAAAGGCAGGTCGGGCAGCAGGTATGTTGTAAGACCTCTATAATATAGTATTTGGCAATAAATGCCATCTTTCCTTTGTTTTAAGCATATGTCATATATACTTATAGAGTTTTAGTTCCTTTGGTCATCGTTTTCATAAATAGAAACCATGTACACACTTCAAACTTCCAATGTGAATCCCTAAACCAGTGCCGAAACAATTCAATTGGAAGTATCATGGATTCTCAAGGTCAAGAAGTCTTCTCCTTTAGCTAGTATTGAGTGTCCTCCCTCCACCTCCCCATATTTATGACCAGGATGTGAACAGGACATTAAGAGGAGTCAGCTTGTCTCTCCTCTCAATTAATTGATTAAGAATGTAGTAAGTCGGACTCCCATGGCCAATGCTGCCATGCATGATAGTGAGCACCAAGGAAATGGATAATAGTCTGTCATGGACTTGATATCAACCCAGATCTGAACCCCAGAAGCATTAGAACTGAGAGTCTGAGAACTTCCACTAATAGCATTTGGAGGATGGTTCGGAATGGCCCACATGCTTGCCCTTGCACCCAGGGCTGGACTTGATGGCTGATTCTGATGAGCCCATGAAGGCTGAATTTCTCATGGCCTGCTTGGAACAGGGTGAATGATGTGGATGCCTTCTACACAGTAAGTATGCCAGATATTTGAGAGTATACATTTATCAAGCAGAACATGTACTTTGAAAGGATGTTGAAAACTAGTTAGGAAGTGAGATATTTAATATCAGCTTAAACACAATGTCCACTGCCTTGCATAAGAATCTTTTGAGCAGCCACTCTTTAATTTCTCTGAATAATACATAAAAATAGCAACCGGTCTGTATTTCTTGGGAATGTAATGGAGATTCCTTCATGGGAAATAAAAATATTAGCATAAAACATTAACACTATTTTGTCTTCTGCTCCGACTTTTAGGCTTAAGGTCCTGTCAAGGAGAACTCTTGTGTGTGTACACGCATGTTTTCAGAACTATAACTAAAAGGAGGTGTTACAAGTATGGAATAAACCATCATCCTAATAAGTTTATTCACAACTTCAAAAGCTCAGCTGGTGGGGGACAGATCCAAAGGATCATTACTTTCCAATTCCTTCTCCACTGGTCTCATGTGGTTACTCAGTATTGTTCCTGATAATATAACCATAAAAGGAATTGACCTGAAATCAAAAGTAGGATTCTTTTGCCTAAAATGCCTTCTGTAAGATGGAAAACCATAAAAACAAAGCCAAGTACTACCCAATCATGGATACTCTCAGAAAAAGTAATGGTTACATAGCAATCTCAAAGATACTGACTTCCATTCAGGCATGGTAGTACATACCTATAATCCCAGCTACTTGGGAGGCTAAGGTGGGAGGACTGCTTGAGCCCAAGAGTTTGAGACCAGCTTGGGCAACGTGGCAAGACCCTGTCTCAAAAAAAAAAAAAAAAACGATACGAATTTCAAGCCTGCTTGGGTGAAAAGTCCAGGGCATGGTGTCAATGGACAAGACGTGCTCTCCGTGGGTTCTCCCTCAGAACAGAGCAAGTGTCCACTCACCAAGCACGTGGCTCTGCAAGTGCTTCTCTGGACCTGGAGCAACCCTCTCTGCTTACAATATATAATTCAGACATGCCTTGCAAACATTGTATGATCCCAGATCCACACCCACAAAAGGCAGTTGTTATCCACCTATCTGCAGGAATACAGAACTAGTGAGGCTGAAGCTCAAAGCCCATGTCTTTGGCACTGTTGATACCCTTTTTTACTGAAGAGCTTAAAAGCTGGGGGTAAATTTCTGCCAACAGGCTGAGCAATGGCCATATACTTTTCTGCTCCAGTTATGGCCAGCAATAGAGGAAGAAAAGGGGTAGAAAAAGGGAAAAACTGAAGAGTAGAAGAGGGAGAAAACTAGACAGGAAGAAAGACACCCCCGATGAACTCTGTTACCTGTGGTTACCTCACCCATTCATTTGAGCCCATGTTATAATATGCCAGTTGTGAACATCAGCGGCTACCAGCACAATAATTTCTGGGAGGGGGTTGGAAAATTGGCAGCCACTGCTTTCAAGACTTGTGACAGTTCTCAATAAATTCCTCTTAAAATTGTACAAAGGCCCAAAAGAATTAAAAACAAGTATTCAGACAAATATCTGTATGTGCACACTCATCGCAGTACTATTCACAATAGCCAAAACCAGCAACAACCATTAAACAAAAACAAATAAAACATTAAACAAAATATGATATAGCTATAATGGAATATTATTTAGCCATAACAAGAAATAAAGTACAGTAAATCCTCACTTAACACCACTGAAGTTTTTGAAACTATTACTTTAAGTGAAGTGACACATAATAAAAACCAAATTTTTTTTCTCATCCATGTTATAAGGAAATAATATTGAAGGAAACAACAAGGATCCTGCTTTACCTGGTTTTGCTTAAAGCTGCTGTTTCTAAGAACCTATTGTTGACGTTAAGTGAGGACTTACTGTATTGTCATGCACTGCATAATGACATTTTGGTCAGTGATGTACCAAATATACAATGACGATCCATCAGTGGATTATAAAGGAGCTGAAAAATCCTCTAGTGGCTTATAGATATAATGTTGTAATGCAATGCATTTCCTTTTCTATGTTTAGATACACAGATAACATTGTGTTACAATTGCCTACTATTTAGTCAGTAACATGCTTTACAGGTTTGTAGCCTAAAAGCAAAAGGCTAGATTACTAGACTACTGAGTAGTAGGCTGTACCATCTAGGTTTGTGTAAGTTCACTCTATGATGTTTGCCCAATGACAAATTGCCTAAGGATCCATTTCTCAGAATGTATCCCCATCATTAAGCAACACATGATTATACTACTAAATGCTACAACCTGGATGATCCCTGAAAATTTTAAGTTAAATGAAAGAAGTTAGACACAAAAGGCTACAGAATGTACAATTTCATTTATATAAAATATCCAGAATAGGTAAAGCCATACAGATATAAAGCAGATTGGTAGTTGCCAGGGGCTGGGAAGACGGGGGATAGAGAATAACTGCTTCATGGACATAGGGTTTTCTTTTGGGGGTGATGAAAATGTTTGGAAACTAGACAGAGGTGGTAGTTGCACAACATTGTGAATGCACTAAAGGTCACTGAAATGTCCACATTAAAATTGTTAATTTTATGTCATGCGAATTTCACTTCAATAAAAAAAGTATCCAGAAAGTTTGTTCTGGAGCTGATTTCCCTAATTTAGTTGTAAACTTTAACCTGGCAAAGAGTTTTATGATAAATCTTTAACTGCCACTATGTTCATTTAGCATGTCCGGGCTCTTGCCAAAGAGGAAATTGTACTTGAGTTCTACGTCAGCTTCTCAGATTCAGTACTAATGAGCAAACATCAGCCCGTTTACTCTACTCCAAAGGCAGGAAGAATCCCAGCACCTCCATCATGTGACCAGTCACTTATTACACACATGGTTCAAGGTCATAGCAAAGGCAGGCTGCAGTGAGGCTTCAGTCTAGGACAGCCTTTTATTTTATTTTGTAAAATTAACATCATTTTATTATATACATTGGTCTCAAATAGGCAAAAACACGCGGTACACACACAAAAAATTTTTCATATAGTAAATATCATTTTCCTTTTCTCCCAGTCTCCCAGCTACCCAGTTCTCTCTTTCTCTTCCTGGAGGCAACTACTAGTAACAATTTCTCAAATATCCTTCTAGGGACAATCTATGACTATACAACTATAGGTATATATAGCAGTCCTTTTGGACAACTAAATTTTTACTGCCACTCAAAATTAAACTGGGAAATGACTGCTATTCCAACCATTAAAATTCCAGTTTTGTTGATAAGTTTCTAGAAGGTGTGGATCTTATTACATAGGAGCTGCTGAACCAAAACCAGCAAATAACAAAAGGCCACTAACTTTCCACCTACTGAAAGTATTTTTTAATTAATCCCTTAGTTGTACCCATTCCCTATAAAGTAGGAACTTTTCTTCTGTTCTTGCAAATGAGGTAACCCAAGTTCCAGTTCAGGGAAAAGTTGGATCACTCTGATATCTTTATGTCTGACTCATAACTGTTATTAAAAAATAGTGTGAAAAATCTGAATTGTAATGTTCCCTTTGCCACAAACCTTGTCTCTCTACAATGAATCTCTCTGGCTATTATGTAAATTCCAAACTCTCTCAAACACCCTATCCATACCCAGCAGAGCCACACTTGAAACTGCCACATCAGATTAGACCCCTGCCCTTCCAGACCAGGGGCTCTACCCTTTTAAGTGTCCAGAGAGGCATGCCTGCCCTCCAACATCACATTCAAAGATAGGGAGATATATTCCCTGACACCTCTACTTTTTTCTTAAAAGCATATGATTCTGTTGTCAGCAAATTTATCTGAAACAACGAATAATGACTTTCCCTACTATTAAGTCAGGAAAATGCTTCCAAGAGAGAGAAGAAAACAAAAGTGAGTTTAAACATGCCAATATACCTTACTTCTCACGTACCAAACTGTACCTGTATAATTTTACAAAACCACAAAAGGATCATTCGAGTAGCAGTTAGACCTCGCCATCTGGACCTGGGAGCTGAGATTTACTCCCTCGAAGGCTCTCCTGGGACAGCATCAATTCACTCACTAAATAAACACATGTGTGCTTACGATGTGCACAGTGTTATTCATAAGAACCAAAAGAAGGGCAGTCCTTGCCATTCAGTAGCTCGTAGTCTGGTCGGAGGGATAAATATACCAAGAACTACCAGGGCTATATAGAAATAGCTGCCATAAATGGAACTGCAAAGCACAGCTTTGTGAGGACACATGGGAGCTGGCGCCACTGCCAAGGGGTCCAAGCACATTCACAGCTTTCAGCCTTTTGTGTGACACTCAGAAGAACAAATGATTTTTTAAAGGAAGACACATAACAAAATGTATGGGAAGAAGTCATGTAAAATTGTACACATGTCTAGAGCTCTTAAAGCAATATCTACAAGAATGTTCACCAACATGTTAATAGTGATCATCTCTTGGTAACAGGATTTCAGGTGATCTTTTTATCTCCTTTGTACCTTTCTGTAATGTTTCTATTGGTTTATAGTGGACACGTAAAACCATCTTAAAATAGAAGATTGGAATTAACCCTGTTTGGAGATAAAGAAGACTTTGATTCAAGTTCCAGAATGTTCACCAAGGATTTTATGTACTAGGCCTCTATAAGAAAGAAAGGCAATAAGGTCCTTATATTCAAAGACTCTATTTTCCTGGCAGTGGAGGTGGGCACACATGTAAGCAATTAAAATGCAATTGGTTATGCACCAATGGTGGTTTCTTAGTTGTGACAAATGTATCACAGTAACATATCAACTGTGAAATAATGTAGCTGGAGCCTAGAACAGTACCTGGAACACAATAGGAGCTCAATGAGGTGTCTGTTGAATGAGTGAATGGCATCCTATGTCTTTAAGAGGTGCTTTTACTCACCTTTCTCATCTTTTCTCACAGCCATTACCTGTAACCACAATCAATGATCTCTCAAACCCTAATCTCCAATCTAAAAATCAATGATCTTGCAAAGCACTATCGCCCTGTAGTATTTTTAGAACTCTGTTTTTATGCCAAACTCCTCCAGGGTTTCCTAGACCTGGCCCCGATATTCTACCTTTCCAAGTTCATTTCTCAGGAAACAGAACAAGAAAGCCATTATTCTGGTTGAGTCTTCCCTCACATGGCTTTTACAAGTACCCTCTCCCCAGACAGACTCCTTCCATGCAATATCTCATTTAATGCTCATAATGAATCTTTGAGGTAGCTATTTTCCAACTTATAGATGTGGGTACTGAGGTTCTAAGACACCAAATAATTTGCCTAGGCCTACATGGCTAGGAAGAGGATACAAACACAGGCATTATACAATGTGAGCCCATTATGCTGTGCCTTTTTCTTTCCTTCCTTTCTGGATCTCATTATCTCTAGGCTCAAGTGCCAGGCTCACAACTTCCTTAAAGAATAACAGCTAACATACATGTGCTTACTGTATGTCATGAATCTTTTAAGCACTTTATATGTCATAATTTCCACAAGAACCCAATGAGAAAGGAATTATTATTATTATTCCCCATTTTACAGGCAAAGAAACAGAGGTATAGAGAGATGGAGTTCTCAAGGCTACACAGCCTAGAAACGGTAGAGCAGGGATTAGAACCAGCCAACAGCCTGTCTAGAACCCCTGGTCTTCAGCAGTTCCCTGCCAAGCCTCCTCTTCCTTTTTATCCTACAGAAGAATGTGTCTAAAGAAGGAGGGGCAGCTCTGTTTCTGGAGACCCTGTCATAAACATATCACTATGAGTCAAACTCCAACAACTCATGAGCTATACGTGTGGAGGTGCTCCCGCCTTCACCGGTATTTATATTGTTGGAAACTGTCAACTGAGCAGATAAAGGCAGCTGTCATGACTAGCAGAGTGAAGAAAGCAGAGTCACAAAAAATGGGTACTGTCCTCCATGAACATTCAGAAATCAATGCTTGGACAACAAACTCTTGTTTTTTAAGTATACAGCACTTTCATATATTTACTAATTTAATCGTACAACATAGGTATCTGTTACCATCCCATTTCACAGATGAGGACATGAGGATGTGCAGGTTAAGAGACTGCTAATAAGTGGAAGAGCTAGGACCTGAGTCCAGGCAGTCAGAAGCCAGGAAAGATTTTCACCACTCCACCTCATGTTAGGTGCCTCAGCAGATAACTCCCACTCAACTTGCCAATGATTTTTTTGAGAAAGAAGAGAAAGATAAAAGAAAACCATCTTGCAACTATTAAAAGCTGTTGTGCCAAACAGAAAAATAAAATAACCAAAAATGTCTTCTTCCCCTCTGAAAACACACATGTGACTCTTTATCTGAAACGGTTTCAGTTTGGTCCAACTAGAGTGTTTGCCCTGGTACCGGCAGAAGTTCCAGATGCGGCTGGAATAATGATGATGATATACCCAGAGAACAGAAAAGAGAGACAGATGAGCTAGGATGTGTTTGTAAGGGTGTCTTCCTGTCAAATTCCCCAAGCCCACACACCCTCTGACGTGGACTGCAGACTGCAGCCCACTCCTGCTCAGGTACCTGCAACATACATGAGCCTGTGGGAAAAGACCACCGTGCCTTCGGTTGCCGCACACAGACTCCCCTCACGCTGCTCCATAACTCGTGGGACTCTAGTCCCTCAGTTATGGGTAAATACACGAAGAATGGAGTGGAATGAACTTTAGGGGATTGTACTTAATTTCCTGGTGGAGTGTAATGTCTTCTGGACATAATATTTTTTAAAAATATGAATCAGTTAGTAAAACAGTTTAATTAATGTTTGTCACAGCCCTGCAAGGTAATTTTTACTATGATCTCCTTTTTATGTAATGCATATTGCTTATTGAAATGAAACTGCATTAGACAGACTGCAGAAACAGTTTTAACTAATTTGGGGGCAATAATCTTTTTTTTTTTTTTAGGAGTTGGAGTCTCACTCTGTTGCCCAGACTAGAGTGCAGTGGCACACTCACAGCCATCGATCTCCTGGGCTCAGCCTTCCAAGTAGCTGGAACTACAAGTGCACGCTACCGTGCCCGGCTAATTTTTTGATTTATTGTAGAGATGAGGTCTTGCCAAGTTGTCCAGGCTGGTCTCGAACCGTGAACTCAGGCAATCCTCTCACCTCAGCCTCCCAAAGTGCTGGGATTACAGGCTTGAGCCACTGCACCCGGCCTGGGGGCAATAAACTTTTATAGAAGTAGTTTGTTTTCATGAATTACTTCCTGATGGTTTCTATTTACCAAACCTTGATATAACATGGAGGAAACTGTGGTCTATAGAAAATGCACAGCCCTTGGAGTCAGGACACTCAGATAATCTGCAGACAAGTAGGCCACCACTCCAAGGCTTAGCATTCCTGTCTTTGAAAATCAGAGTGATATCCATATCATAAAATAAATATCAGAGATGGGAGCATGGCCTCAGGAGCCAAATGACCTGGGTTTCCATTCTCGCTCTGCTACTTACTCTCTGTGTGACCCTGGGAAAATTTTAACTTCTGTGGCCCTTTGTTTCTTCTTCTGTGAAAAGGGGATAGTATCAGTACCAACCCACAGGATTGTTATGAGGATTAAGTGAGTTAATGTAAACCAGTTACACGGTGCCTGATACACAGTAGGTACACTATGTGAGTGCTTGATGTAGAAAATAAAATAGATAGAAAAGTTAGAAGAATTATAAAGGTGTAAAAAAGCACTGAGTAGAGTGCTCCAATGGGAGTTCTTTCAAAATCAGAACAATACAGACATGGCAGCCCCTGAGCAGCTAAAGTCTATCTTTACTTAGCAAGCTAAATAGAGACTATTTGGTGTAAACGTTCACTGCATCATTGACTTAGTGTGTGCTTTTCTCCATCTCCCGCTGTCTTCACCTCCTATTTGGTGATTATGGGAAACCAGTCATGAAATGTAAAATAAAACTGTGGTTCAGGAGAAAAAACTCATTTTTGAATAGAATATTTCAAAGAAAAAAGAGGACCATAGCTCTCTGACATATTTCACCAGCTCTGTGAACATTATCAAGGAAGAGATTCACACTTCAAAAAAAAAAAAGTCACTTTATGATTCTATGTAGAAAGCTTGCCAAGTCTAAAAAGTGTTTTTTTAAAAAAATTTAACAAATAGGAATAAATGCCACACCAGGCTAGTTTTAAAGTAGAGGGCAATTTTTGAAGAGTTACAAATAACAAACAAGAGTTTCTAATCACGCTCCACTGAATTTCAGAAACTTGCTGAGAATTCCCACTGCTCTAGTGTCTGTGTGCCTGCCTAGTGTGGATATTTTGCAAGTGTGTATTCATATATAAGAGCTCTCTTTTTTACAGACACCCACACCATCCATAAATGCCATTTGAGTACTTATCTAAATAGACAAGCACCTGTTAAAAATAAAGTTGTTCTGACCAAAACAGTTGCACAGAAATGGGATTTCATCCATTGGAAGCAAAGGAGAAAATAAGACTTGGCCCAACAAATTGCACGTAAGTAATATTTGTGAAATCCAGTATTAAAAATGCCATAGATTTGAGTTTGATTATATTTTTATGTTTAAATTTTCATTTCATCTTATTTGTATAACATGTATGCCACATAAAATAGAAAATACAAAAAAAATTAATAAAAATTAGAATAACCATTTTGCGGCGCTATGACTGGAAAACGTGTTCCCGAATTGCCCAACCAGACAGGACTGAAAGCTTTAAAAAATATCCCACTTCTATTTCTTAAATCAAACAATGAGGAGTATTAGATGAAATAAAAAAGAGAAAAAGGAGTAAAAAGGCCTGCATGTGACCCTACCTTATCACTGCATAGTTTGTGTGACTGTTAAGTATGTCCATGGGCCTCAATTTCTTCACCTATCAAAGAAGATAGTTTGACTACAGAAAATTCACAAAATTTGAGGACACAGCCATTCCTATCATAGGCCTAATGGACACGATCCTCTGCTACAGCTGTCACCATATCCTAGAATTCATAAAAGCCTCTTTTTCTTAACTAGATTAAAGAATTCCTCCAAAGTTTTGGGTCATGTACTTTTGAAGCAAGCCCTCCCCAACAACTGGGTGACTATTCCCACCACAGGTCATCTTCCTGGCATGCTGAGACTATTGTATCTCTTGTGCTTGAAGGCAGAGTAGAAAAAACAGTGAAGGATTTGAAACCCCACCCAGGGTCTAGGACTACGCTTTATTTTGAAGCCTAGTGGCTGTCCTATGTAGGCCACCATTATTTATCAGTAGGTCATATAAATTCACAAGCCAAGGATCGGGTCATGTGTGCTGAATAAGATATACTAATGTATGTATTTTCTTCTTTCCTCTCAATGGTCAAAATCCAATTTCTATGCAAATACTTTAGTCAGAACATTCTGATTTTAACAGGTACAAGGCTCCTATTTTAATAGGAAGATTTAGAATCACTATTATAAATTGCATCAAATTCCTCTGGAGCAGAAGTGTGGCTTATTTCATTTTTATGTATTAAGACTCACTTAAGGGCTTAATGGGGTTTATTCCAGATCTCCCAAGGACTGGAAACATCCAGAGAAACCAAGACAAACTTCTAATCCACTTCCTAATACCCCAGGAAAGAGATGAAAGTACAGCTTCCTTGTTTGGTGCCCTGAGTTCAGAATACATCAACTTAAAATTTGTTGACTGACCTATCCAAACTTATTTACTAGAAGAAATGGTGCAATTGTCCACTTTTTATTTTGGGGGAAGTTGGTTCTCTTTGGATTCTGACAGGGCAGACAAGACCTTGCAAATAATGACAAATTCCCTGATGTAAGTACAGTTTGTTCAACTCTCTCCCTATCTGGCATCTTTTGAGAGATGTCATCTCTGTCCCCATATAAATGTGGCCCCTTTACTCTGCTTTTTCTTTCTACTTTGATTTTTTTCACATATTAGATATTTCTGTATATGCAAATGAATTGCTGGGTCATAGTAAGTACTATTTTTAATTTCTTTAGGAATCCCCATACTGTTTTCCAGAATGACTGCATTAATCTACTTTCCCACCAGGAGTATTCAAGGGCACCCTTTTCTCCACAGCTACGTTTGTTACCTCCTATCTTTGAAAACATCTATCCTAACAGGTGTGAAGTGGTATCTCGGTTTTGATTTGCATTTCCCTGATGATAAGTAACACTGAACACCTTTTCATGTATCTATTGGACATTTTATGTCATCTTTGGATAAATGTCTACTCAAGTAGATAGGACCACCCTTGCTTCTAGCTAACGGGGTTTCTCAAAAAGGAAGGCACCTGCCTGAGCTACCTTTAAACTACAAAGATATTCATGTCAGTGGGTCACCAGGGTACTTACTGCTGGAGCAGGTGGCTTCTTTAGGACTGGATGACATTGGCTGTGCACAGAGCTGACAAAGGCAGTCTCTCCCATTGAACGTGACTCGGTCTCCGGGTGGAAATGGGCGTCTAGAGACAGAAAGACATTGCCCTCAAGGTTATTCCAGCAATTGCATTCCTTTTCCTTACTCCTTCTGCTTGTTGCCCTCCGGTGCACATTTATTTCTTGGAGGAGCTGCAGCCAAAATGTCTGAAATGCAGTCATAACCAAGCCAGCCAGCTGGAGACAGTCCAAACAAATAAATGTGTCTTGTTTTGAGAAGAAAGGAGAATGTGCTGGTTCGAAGGGTGACCAGATAGTAAAATGAAATGATTTACCTCCACTCATTAGCAGAGGGATGTTGCAACAAGTCACCTAGCAGGGTACGCAGAACAGTAAATTTCCAAATGGAAAATCCTTCATGAAGAAACATTTTAAATGCCATGAATTCCAACTGAAGCTTAAGGCCCTCCCCAAGAGAACTGGTTACAGGTCAAGCAGTAAGTCTTTCAGCTCCCTGGGACTGTGCCTAGAGCTCTATGACAATTAGGCTGAAATAGACTTTGTCCTGGACATCTAATCTAAATGGCAAACTGAATATTTCACCGTGCTGGAGACCCAGTCCTTTGTAAATGGGGAGAAATAGGACTGAATATCTGTTGAAGAATTAGTGTTAGTTTCTTTATAGGAAGACAATTTCCTTCACGTTAGACATTCATCAATAATGGCCCATTTTGCAAAAATACTGCCTTTTGCATACATGTTATCGGTTTCTTCTCCTCCCAGCTCACTAGGTAGACAGCCTTTATAAAAAGGGTCATTAAATAATAGACACATGACAAACCATTTCAATGCCCACTTACTTGCAATTGGTCAATGTGCCAATAATCTTCATTGACATGAATTTTCAAATGTGTGATGCTGTCAGTTAGGAAATGCACAACTCGTAAGCTGATCATCACCACATATCAGAGTCAAAGGCAATTGCTTAAGAACAGGTTCAAGCTTCTTGACTTTAAAATTCACTTTCACAGCTGCTCTCTCCCCCTTTAAGTCGCCCCCTGCTTGCCTAGCACACACAGCTAAAACTGGACTTAAAACAATTCCATAAATGTGCTTGATGCCAGTCATCAAGGAGAGCTTTAAATTCTTACACCTCCAACTTTTAAGAAGTCCTGAGGAGAGGTGATGTTCTCTCTACTCATGGTGTTGTGTCACTTTCCACTGTACAGAGAAGGCACAGAGAGGTTAAGTCACTTGTCTGGATTGGCCAGCTAAAGAGACCACAGGCCACAGACAAGTGCAGATGGCATCACTGACTCAGAACTTGCTCTGTCTTTAATAATCAAACTCACATGCTGGGGCTAGTGCTTCACACTCATTAGCTAAACCTGAACAACCTTTAAATGTGTACTGTAAGGAAAATGTCAGAGCTTTAAGGATTCATCAACACAACAAGCACAAGTTTTGCTGCCTCTGTCCAGGCCAGGACTGGATCTGGGCACAACATGTAAGGAGGGGCTCACTCTCTACGGCTGACCCTATACTCACATGACCCTGAGAATAAGTGCCCCTTGACATTTTGCACCCGAGGCACCTGGCTTACCTTGCCCAAATGCAGATCTTCTTTCAGATTCAAGCTTATTTTTTTAGACCTGAGTCCCACATATATCCTCTATGGGACAAGCCAGAGTCCAGTTCTCAACATGGGGACAGGCTTTCTGAACTTTCAGTTGCTATTATATTTTTTAAAAGACCCTTTTCAAGATTTTCCTCCTTCCCCATGTCCTCTGCCCATACTGCTTCACTCCCTTCTGCTATTTGTATGAATGTTTGTAAATAGAAAGAACACAGGATTTCAAGTTAGAAAACCTGAGTCCAAATCTTAGCCTTCTGACATTAACCTGGGGCACTTACCCTTTAAACTCTGAGGCTCAGAGTCACTCATAGAGTTATTAACTGCTGGCTCACGCCACAGAATTGTTAAGAGGGTTAAATGAAATTCTATATAAATGCAACTTGTAAACTACAAAGGAGGCTCCAATTTAGGCAGAATTATTGTTATTCAGTAGCAGTCGTGTCAGCAGTAGCATCAACTGCCTCTTTGCTGGCTCAAACATCCAGGAACAGGGGCACAATCTGTCAATGTTTGCCCATCATTATACCAACTTTATTTTATTTTTTGAGCTGGAGTCACACTCTGTCGCCCAGGCTGGAGTGCAGTGGCACACTCACAGCCACCCCAGTGTCGACCTACTGGGTCCCAGTGATCCTTCTGCCTCAGCTTTCCAAGTAGCTGGACCTACAGGCATGTGCCACCATACCCGGCTAATTTTTTTGATGTATTGCAGAGATGAGGTCTCACCATGTTGTCCAGGCTGGTCTCGAACCTGCAGACTCAGGCAATCCCCTCGCCCAGGCCTCCCAAAGTGCTGGGATTACAGGCTTGAGCCACCATGCCTAGTCTATACCAACTTTAAAACAACAACTTCTCAGGGTCAGGATCAAAGGAGATCTTAGAGTTTACTGGGGCCAGTGCCTTCCAACCTGACTGAGTAACATCATACTTGGGAACCCTCCAGGAACTACTAAATAGGCTGGAAATGAATATTTTAAAAAGAAACTCCCTTCCCAACACCACCCCCACCCCATCCAGGAGATTCCAGTTAGGTTTAGAGAATCTATTTCACAGTCTCTTATTTTAGAGCTAAAGCAGTTGTCTTGAAAAAGCTCATTCACACAGGTCTCAGTTCATCCCGAGAAGCAAAACAAGGAGTGGGGGTCAGTGCCATTCCAGGACTCTTAACCAGGCTGAGTGCTGCAGCCTGAAATGGGAGAAGTCGGGAGAAAACTTTGCTTTGATTAAATATGGAAAAATTCACCCAGAATTTTTTAATTATGATTTTTAAAAAATGCAATTGTGAAATGAGCTGATGCATAACTATAAAAAGTTATCTCAGTGAATTTATTATGACTATTTCATGTCTTATGATTTATCTATCAGTATTATCTTGTTAACTAATTACACAATATTAAATCTACCCTTCTAGAGTTTACGTCTGCTTAGAAACATGAAATGCTAAAAAGCAACCAACGTACCTCCTCTGAATGTAGTTTTTAGAAAGTCATAGCAAATGGTGTACTGCTTGAAAGGGTATGAGATTGCCAAAGTAGAATGGATCAATAAGTAGCTGACTCTTGTTGGTGTGTCTCCTACTTATGGGAATCAAGCCCATCTTACGTTTTATAATGTGTAGCCCTCAAAATACATCAACATTTTCCCACTTACACTTCACAGTTTCCGCCTTCTTCCTGACTGATCATTTTAATCAAGCTATTTGTGTAGTTAAGATTTAACCTGAGTAGATGATAGATACCTGAAAAGCAGGGCTTGGCAAACTTTTCCCCTGAAAGATCAGCTTGTAAATTTTTTTTAGACTTTGTGGACCATATGATCTCTGTCACAACTACTCAGCTCTGCCACTGTTGCATTAAGGCAGCTATAGGCAATACACAAATAAATGGGCAGAGCTATATTCCAATAAAACTTTATTTGAAAAATCAAGTATTAGGTTTAATGTGGCCCACAGGTCTTGGTTTGCCAATCCCTGCTATAGAGTGAAGAGTCCATTTTAAACACACACATAAGAACGTATACTTCCAAATAAACTTTATCCTTGTAAGCAATTGTATCATTTCCCCTCCATGTTTTAATTGCTCAAAATATTTTAAGACACAGAGCTGCTTTCAGATTTGGTTTCAAGTCACTTAAAACCATATCAATTTGGAGAGGACATCGTGTCTAAAGTATTCCAACTAGGTTACTTTTTTGACTGAGACTGATAATATGTAGGAAATCTAAGGACATATTAGAAAAAATATTTTAAGACTAAGTACTACTCAAGAAAGCTTGAACAACCAAAACCAGCATTTCTCTGTTGGAGGAAGAAGCTGAGGACTTAAGAAAGTCACTTACTTGCAGATAGTACAAGCAAAGCAGTTGGGATGGTAGGTCTTGCCCAGAGCAGTCACCACCTCGCCTTCCACGAACTCCCCGCAGCCATGGCAGCGTGTCCCATACATTCGCTGGTAGTCCAGGGTGCAGAGATACTCTCCGTTCTTTATGAAGAAGCCCCCTTGTGCCAGGTCGCAGCCACACACTGCAGAAAGACGAGTTCACAACTGATCAGCATCTGCCAAGTAGCTAGGCTGCAAAGCCTTCTATGAATGCTGGTTGCTTTCTCTATAATCTCAATGGTTTGGGGCTGGGAAGGGGACTGGTACAAAGAGCTATTTATTGTTGGGCTCTGACTTTTCTGTTGCCTCCCCTGCCCTTGGGAGCTATGCAATATCTCATACAAGCAAAATCCACTGGCTAAGTCTCAGTGGCTTTTGTGGTATGCCTAAGATTCAGAGGTAATCAAACAGTCCTTGACAGAAAGACACTCTTGGTTCAGGCTGTCTCAGATATGAACAAAGGTGTTTCTGGCAGCGTGCTGTTTAGGAAAGGTGCCCACTGCTTGCCCACACAACTGCCTGGTTTGGGCCAAGATTGTTACTGAGTTGAGTAATAAATTCCCACTATACCAAAGGCAGCTGCTGAAATTTCCAGTAGCTATTTTTTCACACTCTGGAAATTATTTCTCATAGCTATGAAAATTTCAGATGTTTAATCTTCTCTTTGTGCAGTAAACAGACTAAGCCAATTATTTATGTATTATAGGGAAAGATAAAAATGAACAGGCAAAAGAGGAAAGACCTGTCATTCCCAACCTCAGTACATGCAAAAGAGGAGGCTTTGTTGTGTCTGGATTTTGGTGTCTCTTTCAAACTGCGCAGCTGCAGCTCATGGAGATGGTGCAAAGACGCGGACCCAGGGGCTTAGGCCTGGCCTATGTGTTCAGACGAGACCAGAACGGGCCACAACACTTGCTCGCAAATAAAGCCTAAAGCAGGCCCTGGCAGTAAAGATTCTGCACTGTCAAATGACCAAGAAGAAACAGCCAGGTTGGAAATCTCTGACCTAAACCTCTCCATTCCCAAGGTCAGGTGACTCTAATACAATTAAGGGCCTTAGGCAAAAAATCCAAGATTTTTCTTGATAATCAGGCACTCCTGTTGGGCTGGCAAGGAGAGTTCAATGGGTAAATTACTTTCCTAAGGATCTCCGAGGAGGCTTCTAGGGTTCATCTGCTTAGCTCCTATGACTCATTAGTACTTCTAAATGGACTAGGCCTGTGCAACAGTAAGATTCTGCCTGCAGTAATTACTCCTCCACCTTCAGTCAGAGCTCTTCAGGAATTGCAAGCCACCGAGGATATTTAAAGTCACAAGAGATCACACCTGGGCATAACACATAAGGAGGGACTCACTCTCCACGGCTAACCCTGCACTCACATGACCCTGAGAATAAGTGCCCCTTGACGTTTTGCACGCGAGGTACCTGGCTTACCTTACTCGAATGCAAAGCTTCCTTCAGATCCAAGCTTATTTTTTAGACCTGAGTCCCACACACATCCTCTATGGGACAAGCCAGAGTCCGGTTCTCAACATGGGGCCAGGCCTTCTGAACTTTCAGTTTTGTTATAATATTTTTTAAAAGACCCTTTTCAAGACTTTCCTCCCTCCCATGTCCTCTGCCCATACTGCTTCACTCCCTTGTCATTTGTATGAATGTTTGCAAATAGAAAGAACACAGGATTTCGAGTAGGAAAACCTGAGTTCAAATCTTAGCCTTCTGACATTCCTGGGGCATTCACCCCTTAAACTCTGAGACTCAGGGTCACTCATAAAGAGATATTAACTCCTGGTTCACTTCACAGAATTGTTTAGAGGGTTAAATGAAATTCTATAAAAATGCAACTCGTAAACTACAAAGGAGGCTCCAGTTCAAGCAAAATTATTTGTGTTCAGCAGCAGCAGCAGGTGCCTCTTTGTTGGTTCAAATGTCCAGGAACAGGGGCACAGCACGTAAGGAGGGTCTGTCTGTCAATGTCTGTCCATCATTATACCAACTTTATTACACAGGTGACAGATACATTAGTCTCTATTTAGATCAACACTCCACAGCCACGACCTTCTTCTTTGCAATTTATAATTGAGTAACCCAAGATTGTGGCCCAAGTCTTTCATGCCTAAAACTGACCACCCTATTAATACTCCTGTGACCATATTATCTGGAAGCAGCTTGTTCACCACCTGCCGCCTCCTCTCACCTGCCAGGCTCTCCTCGGCACCCACTGTTCTCCCACCTGCTTTTTCCTTCCCAAATGGGTCCTGCAGGTGGGGGGGACCCGAGCGTGGACTAGCCTCATTCTGACTGCAAATTCCTTCAGCAGCAGTAAACAATCCCAGAATATCCTGCAGTGTTTTCTTCAATATTTTTCTACGTATATATTCTATTTTTCTACAAGAAGACATGCTACTTTAGTGAATGTCTTTATTTCTTTTCGTTCTTCTTCAGGAACCTAATGGTATCGAATATAAAACAAGGAACACAATTTTTTAATTAAGTGGACTCATGCCTCAAACACGATGTCGATGTCACTGATTCCACTCCCAGTGACATCGACAGTTCTGATGACTCAGTTGCTCTTCCACACTTAGGTATTTCTCAAAACCACAAGAAGTGACACAACAATGCATTTGGACTACGAGTAATTTCCTTCATCTCTCCTCCAATCACCTAGGCTGGATTTAACAATTCAAGAACCTTTATGAAAAGATCTGGTGGTAATAGGGTAATCTGGTAGCAATATGCTAGTACAGGTTGTTGAGACAGTTTCAAAGCTAATTCTAAATCCTTTAGAAATTCTTTGTATTTACTGCTTTCTCAGGGTAACTCTGGTCACCCTTTTCCAGTTCACATGTTTCTATGAAATTGACATATACACTCCTTTATTAGTAAAATCCTAGTTTCTGCGAACATAACATAGCCTTTAAAAACTGACTTAGCACTATTGAGAGATGCCAAACTACAATCAAACTGTGTACTTCTGTGACTTGATTTGGCTTTTTCCTTCAATTCAAAGTTGTGCTCAAGGTGGCTTACCAAACCATCTACTATTTTCTGGTGGTTTACACAAGAAAACTGGCATTTGAAGAGAGACTCACAGAGGAAGGGGTCCTTAAAGACACACACAACAAGCAGTGAGAAGTAAAGTCTGTGCTACAAATACCTAAAAGAGAACTGACATCACTACATTTCCTAAGAATGGATTCACTGTAACTTAATTTCAGACTCTTCCCCCTTTGCCTTCCCCAGGCTCTACCCCGTTTCTTGTCTTCTGTCCACTCCTTCCGTCTGCTAGGCCAGACGCCTAAATACAGGTCACTTCCAGGGAAGTCATCCCCTTCCTCTATAGTATAAGGTCTCCTTGGGAACAGATTTCATCTGTTCTCATAACTTCAGTGATGACTACAGAGGGACTCTCAAATCCACTATCTCCATCTGTGATGTCCTCCCCAAGTTTTACACACTGAACGATAACTATCTGCTGGGCACAGACAGACAGCATGCCTACCTCAAACACAGCATTTTAAAAACACATGCTTATCCTCTCGGCTTCTCTGCCATTTCCCCTAAAACCTTCTGCTGCTCTTCTTCTATTCCCCTCCTTCAACAAAGTGGCAGCAGCAGCCATTCTCCCACTCTTACATCAACATTTTCACTGGACACTAAACCCAATCCATTTTCCCAGCAAATGTTTCTTTGCTCCAATCCCTCCTGCCTTCTGCCTGTCACTACTCAGATCCTGGCCTTCAGAATCACTCTCCTGGATTAAAACACTTTTGTTATAACAGTGTTTGTATTGGCAGAGAAAAAAAAAACACCTTGAAACACCCTAAGCTTTCATTAGCTGATCAGTAAAGAAAAGAAATAGTTGAATAAATTATGATATGTCCAGTCTATAAAGCTGGTATTAAGAAGAATTAATTAAATCAATACCTACAACCCACAGCGCTATCTGTGATATACTGTTAAGGAAAAAGAATACATGTCACAGAGTAAAAAACTTTAATAATTCCATCTTTGGAAAAAATCTAATTTGTTTTTATGAACAAGGAAGAGTGAGTTAACATGGAGGGTTATTACACTGGTACTCTCAGGAGGATAAAGAATCATTAATTTTTTTCTTCATATACTCACGTGTTAGTCCATTTTTAAATTTTATTTTTAAAATATACAAAACATGAAATTTACCATCTTAATTTTTTTTTTTTTAGTTGGAGTCTCACTCTGTCGCCTAGGCTGGAGTGTAGTGGCACACTCATGGCCACCCCAGCATCGACCCGCTGGGCCCTGGCAATCCTTCTGCCTCAGCCTTCCAAGTAGCTAGACTAGAACTACAGGTGCACGCTACCACGCCTGGCTAATTTTTGTGATTTATTGTAGAGACAAGGTCTCGCCAAGTTACCTGGGCTGGTCTCGAACCTGCAGGCTCAGGCAATCCACTCGCCTAGACCTCCCAAAGTGCTGGGATTACAGGCTGAGCCACTGAGCCCAGCCTACCATCTTAATTTTTAAGTGGACAGTTCAATGGCATTAGGTACAGTCACACTGCTGTGCAACCACCACAACCATCCACACAACTTTTCATCTTGCAAAACTGAAACTCTGCACCCATTTAACTCCCTGTTGCCCCTCCCTCCAGCCACTGGCAACCCCATTCTACTTCCTGTCTCTAGGAATTTGACTCCTCTAAGGACATTCAGCTCACCTTAATAATATCAATATGTTAAGTAAAATTATTCAAAACTTGTAAATAAGATAAAGGGAGGAGAGCATGCCTTTTTAAGGACATACTGCAGCACTGTTTGACAGCTCACACGAGGATTATTTAACTAGCCAGGGGGACTGGATCTGCTTTTGATAAGATCTTTCCTATTGATCAAAGGCCCAGACTTTGGAAGTTAATGTTAACTTTTATATCCTTGTCCAGTAGAGATGCACATGATTTCTGTCTGGTTTTATTATCAAGTTGAACCAGTTTTATGTCTAACGCAGCCATCTTATTCTGATGTTCTTTCCTGCATGTTTTCATGGCCCCCTCCTTTAGTTATTCTTTGGGCCAATGTTACCATCTGTGGGTCTCCTTGTTAATGAGTTTAATAAATCTTTGATACATACTCACTCCATATGTGTACAAGAGTCCTATACTTAACTTTTTGAAAATTACACTTTGACAAAGTGTTATTTTCTTTAACCAAAATCATCTAAAGGTGAACATTAAAAAATTGTTTTTTAAAACTTTGCTGTTTCATATTAGTTTAGCAAATACTCTTTAACTGATGGCATAAAGCAGAACTTTCATATCTAAATGATCACAAAATCTCCATTAGTAAGGTCAAACTTCAGATTTTTAACTTTGGGCACTCCGTTTGTCTTTGCTTTAGTTGAAAGTTAACTAGCCGGGTGTGGTAGTGCACGCCTGTAGTTCTGGCTACTTGGAAGGCTGAGATGGAAGGATCGCCAGAGCCCAACAGGTCGACACTGCACTCCAGCCTAGGTGACAGAGTGAGACTCAAATTCAAACTCAAAAAAGAAAAGTAAGAAAGTTAACATATACCCAGGGAAAAGCATAGATTCCTTTCATTTAAAAAACAGGGCTGCAGCCGGGCTCAGTGGCTCAGCCTGCAATCCCGCGCCTTGAGAGGCTGAGGTGAGTGGATTGCCTGAGCCCGCGGGTTCGAGACCCACCTGGGCAACTTGGCGAGAACTCATCTCTACAATAAATCAAAAATTAGCCGGGCGTGGTAGCGTGCGACTGTAGTACCAGCTACTTGGAAGGCTGAGGCGGAAGGATCGCCGGAGCCCAGCAAGTCGAGGCTGCGGTGGCCGGGAGTGGCCACTGCACTCCAGTCTGGGCGACAGAGTGAGACTCCAACTCAAAACAAACAAACAAAAAAAAACCCCAGGGCTGCCAGTGAAAGAGATTAATTGCTTTCTTCTTATGATCAATTATTTAAAACATTCCCCACTCAAGGCCCCACTGGTTCCCACCCTTCTCTGCCATCACTCAGGCCTAGCTCAGACAGCCCTGAGCCTTGTTGAGGGTCTGCTCTGGAATTCATTCTCTACAAACCACTGAGTACAACTAGCCACTGGTTAAGTAAGAACATGTACATCCAAGAAATTTTATGTAAAAGTTGAGAAATTAGTAACAGGCCCATTTTTAACTCTTAAATCTTTAAAAATAGGTTAACAAGAGCTGCCTGTGTTGTAAAAATACCATAGAACAGGAGGGGAACAAAGTGTGTGGGTGTAAAATAAGGGTGAAAACAGAACAGTATTTTAGTGGCATGAACAAGGCTGCAGTAGCAACTCTTTCTTCAGCCTTCTAAAAACAGTAGTAACATTTTATGTTTCAGCAAATTCACTGCAGTGACATTCCCTCCACCTGTCCACTGGTTCATATTGCCAAACATTTAGGAGAGTGAGTAAACCTAAGACTCTGCCCAATGGTGGATTTGGGGGTAACATGCAAAAGACCCTTTCTTCATCCACATTAGTAGACTGAACACCTCTTTGTTGTGCTTCTACTCTCACACAGGTAATAATTTACAGCAGTAACAGAGAGATGGAATGTTAAACAAAGCCGGGCTCGGTGGCTCAGCCTATAATCCCGCGCTTTGGGAGGCTGAGGTGAGTGGATTGCCTGCGCCTGCGGGTTCGAGACCCACCTGGGCAACTTGGCGAGACCTCATCTCTACAATAAATCAAAAAATCAGCCAGGCATGGTAGCACATGCCTGTAATTCCAGCTACTCAGAAGGCTGAGGCGGAAGGATCGCTGGAGCCCAGCAGGTCGAGGTTGCGGTGGCCGGGAGCGGCCACTGCACTCCAGTCAGGGCGACAGAGTGAGACTCCAACTCAAAAAAAAAAAAGAAAAGAAAAGAATGTTAAGCAAATATGACTAATGTTTTAATTTACTCTTGGGCAACACAATAATTTTAACTGGGGGGCCAGCAGGCTTGGGAGGGTCCTTTCTTCTCTTTCCTAGGGCAGGTGCGGGTTGTCTGGCATTCTGCCAGGCAGTCAGCCCCGCACAGGGCATGAGGGGCCCTTTCGAACTTGCCCCATGGAAGTGGAGGCCTAAGACCTGGGTTACGCCCACTTCATTTCCCATGATGGGGATCATATACTCTAACAGCGCTACCTTAGAAATGGGCAGGATAGTGCTGGAACCAGTTGCAGTGGGTGAGTCTTTGCATGGGTTAGTGTGTGTAAGAACAAATCTGTGTGCGTGTGTGTGCAAGTGGGTGAGCGAATGTTCAACTGAGGGGAGACATGGAAACAAGCACCTGGGGCTCCCCTGCAGAAGCAGCTGCAACATACCACTGCTCTGAATTTGGCACCTCCCGCACCAGGAATATCCTTTCTCAGGGCATCTCTCAGGAAAAATCAGCAGAGATCAGCTGCCTCTGAGCACCCAGCACCTGGCCCGACACCACCAACTGCCACAACAGGTTAGGCACTGGCAGTGGGGACTGTGGAGAAAGCACAGGGAGGAGGTCTGGAACTGAATCCTGCCAGAGGAGAAGACACCAGCTGGCGCCATTTTCTCTGTCCCAGAACCAGGCAGAGATGTCCTTTGGCTTGCCCAGTACTGAGAACCCTGCATCCTGGGGTTGAGGGGCAATCTCCACACCCCTCTGGGATCGATCATTGTTTCCCAGGGAGGATACTCCAGGTGCAAGATGCCCAGAGAGACAGCCCGGACTTGGAAACCCAGATGCCCAACCCTCCACACTGGTCCATACACAGACATATGTAGTCTGAGTGGGCGACCTAGCAGCAGCACATGAGTAGGAGTCAGTCTTGGTCCGATCCAGCTCCCTTCCCCCAGCAGCCCGTGGGGTGTCTGACCCATATGGAGAGCAGCCTGACTGCCTGCACATAGAGCAGAGGCGAGGGTCTAGAGACCAAAGCCCACTCCCTCCCACAGTGAGCCAAAAGTGGCGGTGCTTGGGACATGCCAGGAAAAAAAAGAACCTCCGCCAGTTCCAGAAACAGCCACAAGAGGGAGCAAGAGGGCACTCAAGACTCACAAAAGTTTTGGGTTTTTTTCTTTTTGTTTTTTGCTCACCCTCTCCATACATATATATATATATTTTTTTTTTTTTTTTGAGTTGGAGTCTCACACCATCACCCAGGCTGGAGTGCAATGGCACGCTCATGGCCACCCTGGCATCGGCCTGCTGGGCTCTGGCGATTCTTCAATCAAGTAGCCGAACTACAGATGCACACTACCACGCCTGGCTAATTGTTTCTTTACTTATTGTAGAGACAAGGTCTCACCAAGTTGCCCGGGCTGGTCTCGAACCCAAAGGTGTAGGCAATCCACTCATCTTGGCCTCCTAAAGTGCTGGGATTACAGGCTGAGCCTCCAAGCCTGGCCTCCATACATATCTTTGTATATGTGTGTTCTGATTTGATTCCCCCTTTTCTCTCCCTCTTTTTTTTGTGTGTGCATTTTTGTTGTTGTTGTTGGTTTTGTTTATCTATTCGTTTGCATGCTGTTTGTTTTCTTTTGTCTTTGTCTTTTCCTTCCTCTTCCTTTCTTCTCCCTTCTTTCTTTCTCTATTCTTTTCCTTTCTCTTATCTCATTTTGGTTTCAGGTAGTATACATACACTCCCACCACATGGACATAGTGTAAAGTGGTGGAAAGTGGTTTCCAGGGGGGCCACACCCAGTCAGTAGATACTGTGATCTGCAGGTAGCTTCTGAACCTTGGCTCCCCCCTTTACACCTAAATCAAATCTCAAGCCTGCAAAAAGAAAGCATAGCCCCCACCCCAGTCCAGCTTCAAAACTGAGCAAATCCAGAGCCTCTACCCAAGGAATGATAGGGGGTTGAGCAGCCAGAAGTGAAAGCTATACCCCCCTCTCACTGAGCAATGGAATTAAAGAGGAAAAAAAAGGGAGAGGGAATCCATCACAAATGAAGAAGAATTAATGAGAGAACACAGGCATCCCCCAGATCCCTTGAAAGGCAGCACCTGAGACTACAGACTACAAAACTCGAATAATGAAGAGCCCCCAGGATGACTGGTTTCAGACCACAAAGCCAAACTAAGGTATTAATGGAGACAATGAATAAAAATCATGAAAGGCAAGAAGAAAGAATGAAAAGAGTTGATAACAGAGATGATGGCAATAAAAAGTACAATGAATGAAATAAATAACATATTGACAAGCATGGAAAGCAGAATTAACCAAGCAGAAGAATCTCAAAGCTTAAAGACCAAAATATGGAACTAACTCAAACAGTGAAAAACATAGAAAAGAAGCTTAAGAACAAGGCCAGGTGCAGTGGCTTATATCTGTAATCCCAGCACTTTGGGAGGCAGAGGTAAGAGCATTGCCTGAGCCCAGGGGTTCGAAACTAGCTTGGCCAACTTGAAAAGGCCTTGTCTCTACAATAAATTAAAAATTTAGCCAGATGTGGTGGCATGTGCCTATAGTTCCAGCTACTTGGAAGGCTGAGGTTGAAGGATCATCTGAGCCCAGCAGGTTGAAGCTGCAATAGCCATGAGCATGCCACTGCACCCAGCCTGAATGAAAGAGTGAGACTTCAACTCAAAAAAATTAAAAAAAAAAAAAAGAGAGAGAGAAAGAAAGACAGAACAAAGCCTCTAAGAGATGTGCGGTTATATTAAGAGGCCAAATTTATGCCTAATTGGCATTACTGAGCTAGAAAGGGAGACAGAGAACATCTTTGAAAAACATTTCATGAGGTTATCCAAGAAAACTTCCCTCATCTCATCAGAGACACAACCAAACAAATGTAAGACACTCAGAGAACTCTTGCAAGGCATCAAATGAAAAGACCAACTCTCAGACACACAGTAATTCACTTACACAAAGTAGGTATAAAATAAAAAACCCTAAAGGCAGCAAGAGAAAAAGATTACCTACCAGGGAAGACCAACTAGAATAGCAGCAGACTTATCTACAGAAACACTACTAGCTATAAGAGACTGGACTCCAATCTTCAAAGTTCTCAAAGATAAACAATTCCAACCAAGAACTTTCTACCCAGCTAATTTTAAATTTTAAATTAGCTGGGTAGAAAAGAATTAAAATCCTTCTCAGAGATCCAATCCCAAAGAGATTATGCTGCTTTCAAACCAGCTCTACAGGAGACACTTAAGAAGGTATTAAGCACAGAAGAACAAGAAAAAAGAATGACCATGCACTTTCCAGGAGAAAAGGAAAACACAGAATCAACAGAGAATACATTGCAACTGCAAACTCGAAAACACACATATACATCAACCCAAAAGTTAAAACAAGCAAAAAAACTTTATAAGAGTCTCATGACAGAGATAAACTCTCACATTTCAATAGTCAGTCTGAACATGAATGGACTAAATGTACCTCTGAAGAAACACAGAATGGCAAACTGGATAAAAAAGCATGCCCCAACAATATACTGCCTAAAAACACATCTCACTACAAAGGGCACCCACAGATTCAAAGTTAGAGGATGGAAAACAACACTAATCTAAACATATATGCACACAACACAGGAGGACCAGCATTTATAAGGCAATTACTAAGATTAATTGAAATCCCTGAAACAAAGACATAGACCACCCTGGAACAAACATTCCATGAAATTATCCAAGAAAACTTCCCTCATCTCATCAGTGACGCGACCATTCAAACACAAGAGATTGAGAGAACCCTGTAAGACAACAAATGAGAAGACCAACTCCTAAACACATAGTAATTCACTTACAAAAAGTAGGTATAAAAGAAAAAATCCTAAAGACAGCAAGATAAAATGGTCAGACTACCTACCAGAGAAGACCAATTAGAATAGCAGCAGATTTATCTACAGAAATACTTCAGGCTAGGAGGGCTTGGAGCCCAATCTTCAAAGTTCTCAAAGATACAAAATTTCAACCAAGAATTACCTACCCAGCTAAACTAAGCTTCATCAGTGATGGAGAATTAAAATTTTTCCCAGACATTCAACCCCTAAGAGCTTATGCTGCCTCAAGACCAGTTCTACAAAAAACACTTAAGAAAGTATTAAACACGGATCAACCCCAAAATCAAAAGAAAGACAACAAACAAACAGAAACAACAACAACAAACTCTATAAGAACCTCATGACAGGAATAAACTCTCACATTTCAAGAATTAGCCTGAATGTGAATGGACCAAATGTACCACTGAAAAGACATAGAATGGCAAAATGGATAAAATACCATGAGCTAACAATATATTGTCTCCAAGAGACTCATCTCACCAGAAAGGACACTCACAGGCTCAATGTAAGAGGATGGGAAACAAAATTTCAGGCGAATGGAACACAAAAGAAAGCAGAAGTTGCCACCTTAATATCAGACAAAATACCCCTTAAGCTATCAAAAACTAAAAAAGATCCGGAAGGTCACTACATAATGATAAAAGGTTCAATCCATCAACAAGAAATATCCATCCTAAACATATATGCACCCAACATAGGAGCACCATCTTTCATAAAGCAGCCTCTAAGTAAACTTAAAAAAGATATTGACTGTAACATTATCATAGCTGGGAACTTAAATACCCCACTCACAACTCTAGACAGATCATCAAGACAAAAAATCAACAAGGAGATTTGGAACCTCAACGTGATGCTTGACTAATTGGACTTAATAGATACCTACAGAACATTCCACTCAACCACCACAGAATATACATTCTACTCATCACCACATGGAACGTACTCCAAGATCAACCACATCCTCAGCCATAAATCAAGCATAACAAATTTCACAAGACCGAAATACTACCATGCACCTTCTCAGACCACAGTGGGATAAAAATAAATATCACCACCAACAAGAGTCCCCCCAAACCCACAAAGACATGGACACTAAACAGCACAATGCTTGGTCAACAACTGAAATCAAACAGAATGTGGGTCAACACAGAAATCAAAACAGAAATTAAAAGATTCTTGGAGACAAATGAAAACAAAGATGCATCTTACCAAAACCTTTTATTTGCCATGAAAACAATTCTAACAGGGGAATTTATATCTCCACAAACACACATCAAGAAAATAGAAAGATCATAAGTCAGCAGCCTCACAAATCACCTAAAGGAGCCGGAAAGGCAAGACCACCAAAACCCTAACTTCAGCAAAAAAATCCAGATCACCAAAGTAAAAGTGCAAATATGGGACACAGAAGATAACAATATCATAGAAAAAAATCAGCAAAACAAAAAGCTGGCTCTTTGAAAGGATAAACAAGATTTATGGTCCCCTGGCCAGATTGACTAAGAAAAAGAGAAAAAAAAACTAAAACACAATCAGAAATGAAAAAAAAAAAAAATCAAGTTACAACTGAACCCAAAGAAACACAAAAGATTATCAGAGATTATTATGCATACCTGTATAGAAACAAATTCAAAAACCTAAACAAAATGGAGGACTTTCTGACATCACACAACCTTCGCTGGTTGAAACAAGAAATAGAGACCCTAATAGACCAAAAACAACCCAGGAAATTGACTCCATAATAAGAAAACTACCTAAAAAAAAAAAAAGCCCTGGACCAGATGGCTTTCCAGTGGAGTTCTACAAAACAAACAAGGAGGAGCTGATACCAATCCTATTGAAAGTATCCCAGGCAATCAAGAAAGACAGAAGTCTCCTCAAATCATTTTACGAAGGTAACATCAAGCTGATACCCAAACCAAGTAAAGACCTGACAAAGAGCA
>CAUYQG010088152.1:0-78828 GCA_963574415.1 Tarsius wallacei | reverse complement strand
GCCCGGCTAATTTTTTGATTTATTGTAGAGATGAGGTCTCGCCAAGTTGCCCAGGCGGGTCTCGAACCCGCGGGCTCAGGTAATCCACTCACCTCAGCCTCCCAAGGCGCGGGATTACAGGCTGAGCCACCGAGCCCGGCTATGTAGGTGTTTCTAAAGCAAGACCACATCTTCATCATTCCTGTATGTCTGTAGTAGGTGGCGCCATGCTTTGCCTTCAAGAAGTATGTAGTCAGCCCTCTGTATCTGTGGGTTCCACATCTGTGGATTCAAAACCAACCTTAGATCAAAAACATTTGGGGAAACATTGCATCTGTACTGAACTTGCACAGACTTTGTGCTCTTGTTGTCCTCCTAACAATACAGTATAATAACTATTTACATAGCATTTGCATTGTTTTAGGTATTATAAGTAATCTAGACATGATTTAAAGTATATGGGAGGATGTGTGCAGGTTATGTGCAAATACTATGCTATTTTGGATCAGGGACTTGAGCATCCAAGGATAACTGGAGCCAGTCTCCCAGAGACTCCAAGGGTCGATTGTTCTCCCTTTTCCTTTCAGCCTTGTTGGCCTGGCAGTGGCATTCAGAACACATGGATTTGGGCAGAACTGGTTTACAGGGTGAACAGTATATTCAATTCAACTCAGGTTCTATTGCAGTGAGTGTGATAAAAGACTATTCATATGTACTGAATAGAAAATATTAACAGATCCACATAAAGATATACTTGATCTTTTGCTTTTATTTGCCAAATTCCTTTAATAGGAATATTTTTTTAACTGAAGAAATGTTTTGCAATATATAAATTCTTACATATTTCAATTTTTACACATTCTTCAAGATTGTAAATTTACATGGAAACTCACAAATTACTTTTTACATCTATATCCTCAATTGGATATGCTTGATTACAGTCCAGGGCAATGCTCTGTTCACATAGTAAATTGAGATTCTTAGCTAGACAATACATCTACTGAAAGCACATACAGAATGATCGCGTTTGCTTTATAGTTACATCATCCATCTTCATTCACCTCTTTTTTTATCAAGGCATGCACAATTGCGGCACTTTAGTTAAGATCTTAGAACAAGGCATCATTACTTCAGAGGAGGTTTGATTTAGGTTTTTCTCCCTGACCAACTTTGAAGAAAGAACATATACTTAGAGACAAAAAGAAACCACAGTTTTGAACTAAACAAATTGAGTAACCATTGGGGACATAATTTTACTATCAGGAACTTGATTCAGCTGTATATCTTGACTCCTGACTCATCTTCAGTAAATGATATTTTGCCTCATTGGTAATGAAAATGTTGATTGTGTCTTCTACTTTCTCATGCAGGGCTCTGTTAGTGCAGTGGCGCTCTAGAAGAGTCTGGAAAGGTGGGGGTGCAGTGATTCATTACCTTTATTTTTGTATATTCATACCTATGTGATTATCCTTATTCACTGACTGAAAACTGAATATTGATATAGGCCTTTTTACTTCAAATGTCCATCTGAAGAATAATGAATGACATGTGTTATATATGACCTGAAAATAATGGGACAGTTTTTTTCTATGTGATTAATATGTCTTAAATAAATAAAATGTTATATTCTATGGATTTTTCTTGATTTGTTTCCATGAACACTGTCCTTGAAATAAATACCCACATATTACCCGTGTACGCCTTCCCAGACAGTTATTAATCGGATGATGCTGATAAATAACCAGATCTCTATCTACATCTGACCACTTTTTAAAACTTGCTGTCAATTCCTTTGGATTTTGAGCTTATAGTTTTTACGCTACTCATATCAGAAAATCTGGGTTCTTTCTGCTGACTTGTCTACTCATCTTATTGATAAATATTGTCTTTTTGAACATCTTCTGGTAATATACTTCAAGTACATCCAAATAACAGGAATTTTTTTCACATTTCCTCACCATTACTTATGCATTGGTTTGTTGCCTCTTGAATTATTTTTCAAAAAGATCTAAGTGTATATGGATAAAATGCAACTGCTTTCTATTTGTAATTGATTATAATCAATTGTGCGTAATCTTAAAAATAGAAGAAATCATTCCACAATAGTATTTGTTCCTTTTCAATGTTAAAGTGCATCCAAGTAAATGGGATTTCAGTCATATCTGGACCCACCAATCATGTGGCTAAATTATATGTTGTATCTTAGCTTATTTAACTTGTGAGACACAGCATTTTGGGAGGCTTGAATTAGCAAATCTTTTTAGTAAAACCTTACCTCTTCTGGATGAATGTTGTACAAAATCAGCACAGGTTGTTCTAAATACTCTTATTCGACTGTAACACAGAAAATATTGTTGAAATCATGATGGTGAATATGTGAATTTAGACAGCTTTCCTTTTAAAAAATTTAACCGAATTGTGGAAATAACTAGTATTGTTGTCCATCAGTATCCCTGGGGGATTTGTTCCAGGAACCCCAGCAGATAGCCAAATCCCTGGATGCTCAAGTTCCTTATATAAATTGGTATGGTAACTTGCCTGTAACTTGCACACATCCTTCTACATACTTTAAATCATCTCCAGATTACTAATAATGCCTAATACAATGTAAATGCTATGTAAATAGTTTTTATTTGAGTTTTTTTATTATTGCATTTTTATTTTCCATTGGCATTTTAAGTAAATATTTCAATCTGTGGTTGGGTGAATCCACAGATACAAAAAGCCAACTCTATTCAGTATCACTACACTGCATGTTTTTCACTAGTTTTTAAAAAATTTTCTACATTGTTGAATCATTTGTATTTCATTAAGTCTTTTATTACAGTAAAATGTAAACATATGACTCGCCTATCATATCTAACAATTACCAATTTATGGCCAATCTTGCTTCATCTATACTCCTCCAACTCCTCCAAGCAGAGTTATTTTGAAACAAATTCCAGACCTCATGAGACATTTTTCTGAAAATGTTTTAGCATAAATTTCCAAAACATAAAACTTTAAAAAATATAACTCAACACATCCTAACAGCAGCAATGCTTTCTTAATGCTATGTAATATTTTTATTAAAGTTTCTCTGATTGTTTTGTAAATGTGGTTTCAGATCTGGTCAATGTAAAATTCACACACTACACGTGAATGATATGTCTCTTATGCCTTTTATGTCTCTTTTAGCCTGTAGGTTCTTCCTCCCCCTTTTCTCCTCGCTCTCGCTCTCTCTCTCTCTCTCTCTCTTTCTTTCTCTCTCTCTCTCTCTCTCTCTCTCTCTCTCTGTGTTTTAGATTATTCATAGAAATTGACTTTGCTTTTCCTCTGGTTTCCCGTCTGAATTTGGTGAATTCCTCCCTGTGGTACCTACCATGTTCTTATATCCTCTATGTTTCGTATAAACTGGTAGTTAGATGCAGAGTCTTGATATGGTTCTGATTTGAATTTTGATCAATAACATCTCCAGGTAGTATTGTATGACTCCATGAGGACATACATAAAGTGTGGTTATTTATCATTTTTTGAGCATCCATTGGTAATTATTGCCTGCATCCATTATATTATCATGTTTGCTGCATGTTGATACTCTTTTATTTATAGCTGAACTAGTTCTATGAAGAGAAACTTCTTTCAACTCTTTTGTTACTCTGAGGTAGAGTTTATAAAGAAACAGCAGACCAATTGTTTAATTTCATCTCTTTGTCAGTTTTCAGAATTATTAGTTGACTTTCTAGGCCTATGTCCTCTGGGTTTATTTTTTCTTTTTCTTTTCTTTTTTTTTTTTTTTTTTTGTTTAAAGATAATCATGAAGAACTTATGAACATGAACATAGTTATTGTTTCAGCTGATTGAATTGTAATTCTTTTTTTTTAAATTGGAAAATATAGCTTATTTAGAAAGTAAATTAGAGAGAGAGAGCAGATTCACTTCCCACGTGGCTGGGCCAGGGCTTAAAATCATGCCTGTAATTCTTACTGATGCTCAAATTGCCCACATTTGTAGCAGCAAGACCCTCTTCATTGTATCCTGAGAACTCTTGGTAATATCACCTTGCTTTCTGCCATGGTAGTGTGTTCCACGCTCATCTAGTATATTTCCTGCTCCATACCTGGAATCAGTAATTTCTCCACATAGCCTTGTCTCTATTAATGGGAAAGGGTAGAGACCACTATTTGAATTCATTAGTTTTATTTTACACAAGCTTAAAAGTAACGTAAAATCAAGAGCATCCTGGGCTCTCATTTCAGTTTTTAAAGCAATGTCTGAAAGTGTGGAGGGTCTGCCCTTGATTATTTGAGAGATGAATCTTTGCAAGGTACTGATGAACATGAGTTCTCCATGCTAATTCCAATTTTCCTTTCTTTGGACTGTGCTGAATTTCTTAGGTAAGACTAATGTTTCTAGAGCCACTATAACTGTACATTGAGTGAGGTCTAATTTGGCAGATGTTGAAACGTTGAAGGGCAGTTCTGCTTGGCTCCAGTCATATGCCAGAACACAGAGCTACCACTGTGACTGTTTTGAGTTATGTGCTTTGTTTGTTTGATTGGTTTTGAGTACAAATAGTGAGGGAGAAAAAGCATCTCAATGAGTGTAACATTTTATATTTGCCCTGGTAAAACTGAGTGCCAGGAAATTGTGCCTCACCACTGTGATGTCTTCAATAAGTAAAGTGTGAGGGAACTGGGTCATAGCCAGGTTGCCGAGTTTTGAAGAGGTTTTTCCAAGTGTGTTATGTCTTATCACTACCTTGTTCTTTCCTGAGAATGGGATCTGGTTCCTCCCCCATGCAGTCCTCAGTGAGTCCTGTTGACTGGTGGTGGGATGCAGAACCATTGAAGAGTAAGAAAAAAAATCAGAATTCTATATCTATCTGCATTTATTTTTAAGTTGGAGTCTCACTCTGTCACCCAGGCTGTAGTGCAGTGACATGCTCACAGCTACCATAGCCTTGCCCTGCTGGACTCAGGTAATTCTTTCACCTCAGCCTAGTTGGAACCACAGGCGCATGCTACCATGCCTGACTTATTTTTTTGATATATTGTAGAGATGAGGTCTCACCAAGTTGCCCAAGCTGGTCTCGAACCCCTGAGCTTAGGGAATCCTTTTGCCTCAGCCTCCCAAAGTGCTGGGATTACAGGTTTGAGCCCCCGTGCCCGGCCTCTATCTGTATTTTATTATTCTATATTCCAGCTATGTTTTATTCTCTCATATTTTAAAATTTCCTGTTCCTTGTGTATATTTAAAAATCTGTTAGTAGAGTTGAACATGCATTAAAATGATACATAAAGAAAAATGCTATAGTGCTGCATGCTCAAAAAGTTTTTGCTAATAGTGCTGTATTATGTGGAATTTTAGGAGTCACTGGCCTGCCTTCTCTTCACTCTCTGCATCCTCTCTTGAGTAGCCTTTTGGTCCATTCTCCAAGACAAGAGCAATTGTCAGTAATTCACATTTCTTTTCTATCTACCCCAGTGCTTAAATACCTTCATTAGCTTCCCAATTTTAAAAAATACAGTTAAGAATATTAGTGTTTTGTTTACATTTGCAAGAATTGTCTTGTGTCCTTTCAGTCTTATCTCTTCCTACCCCATGGCTAGCATCTTGGGTCTCTCTGAATGTATTGGTTGAGTTTCCATCCTGCTTAACTCTAAGCACCCTGTTTTCCCCTTGCCTAGTGAAACTTCTCTGTTCTCATTGCCTACTTGGAGAACCCTAGGACTCAAGGAATGTTTCTCTGCTAGACCTTTCCTGACTCCATAGACTTGCTACATAGCCCCACAGCGCTTTGTATTTTTTGGTGACTACAGGAGAGTAGGGAATTCTCTGAGTTCCTAGGTCCACTGGTGTCCTGGAAAATATTCAACAGCTGACTCTGTGAAAATCACAACAGTCTAATTTGTAGTATTTGCCCATTTTTATGGTGTAAATAACCATATAATGACAAGTTTCAGGATGATGTCACTGAATGCAGAGTTGGGAAGACACACATGGTAGCACACCATTATCTGACATTTCTGTCACAAAAATGCAGTGGGTGCATCCTAAGCATACATAACAATAAAATGTAGTCAAATAATTAGAACCTGAACAAGTTTTGAATACTATTCATATTTTAATATAATGTATTTAGTTGGATGTTTATTTAATGTAATATTTAGTAATGGCTATATAAAATTGACTCAGAAATTCTTGGAAATTTAATAATCCCTTGTGTCAAGCCCAGACAGGTCATATTTTTTTTGAATCGATTGAAGTCACTGAAATGAGGCAGCATATGTGTTGCCATTTCTTGACATTCACTTTACTTATGAATTAGCAACTTATTCTTGTATAGCTTGCTTGTATAACTTGCTTTATATGAGAAAATGTATGTGTAAAAAAAGGGAAACATAAAAGTGCAACCAGATACTCAAGGCCACTCCAGTAGTGCCACTGATTCACTAAGGCATTATCAATGATCTATCACATTTGTCTTATTCCAGCATCTTCAGGAAGGCAAGGATGGTACAGTGACTATAGACAATTCCATTTGTGAGGTGTCAGGAGCAATTTAATAATGAGTCAGTGGGAAGGAAGGGGGGCAGAGCGAGAATTTTAAGGGTGGATTGACCTATTGATTACCAGTATTTAGATACAGACTGGATTCGGGAAAAAATGGAAGGAAAAGAGAATGTTCAAATGTTTGATTGTGATTGTTTTAAAAATCTGTGTATTCTGCCCCCACAGCAGCCTTTATATTTTCACATCATTCTTGAGGTGCTGTACTTACACGTTTGTGAAATTGTAAAGATACACATGAGTAGTGACATTGTGTCTCTCTTCTCAAACCTTTTTGATGATTGCTGTCTCTGGGATGTGCTGTAGAGTAACTGGCAATGCATTTAACTTCATGTGTGTGCAGCCTCCCTGACCAAACATCAACCATCTCAAATTTTTACCTAATGAAAAAGACTTCTGCTTTAGTCTTTGTACTTTTCCAATGACTTAGTGGTCAGTTTAAAATGTTTAACGTGTGTTTTTTAAGAAATATTTTAATCGAGTAGATATGTTTTGACTTGGAGCCAGTTCTCTGATAGCTGGTATATTCTTACTGATTCTTCTTATTAATTTAGATATTGGCTACTGTTGCTTTCCAGTAGGAATTTCTATTTTTCCTATGTAGAAATGTAAGCACAAAATGAATGTGGTTTGCCAGAACATTGTTTAATCCCTTGTAAAGTTATTCCATTTAGATCATGTTAGCTTTTACCCATAGTTTGCTTTAGAGCATTTGAGATGTTTTGAAATTTGAGGTTTTAAAGGTTTGAAGGATTTGAGATTACTTTCGGTCCCCTCATAATGGAAGATCAGTGTTCAGTTGCTGACCTGTTGTCAGCTGTATGATGCACAATTGAAAGACTGTTGTTAGGGATAAATTCCTGTTAATCAATGTCTTTAATATATACTTTTTGAGCATTATTAAGTTCTAGACATGTTAGAGTAAATCAGTTGTATCTATCCCATTAATTTTGATATTTCAAAGTGTACTATTTCTGGTATAAATATATAGTTGACATAGTATGGAATCAGCAATGTAGATTATAACAATGAAAATAATAATGAAATAACAATGAAAATTGTAATTAGGAAATAAAAAGAGAATTGTGAAAAAGAATAATGTAAATTGGAGTTGAAAACTGACACAGATGGCCGGGCTCAGTGGCTTAGCCTGTAATCCCAGCACTTTGGGAGCCTGAGGTGAGTAGATTGCCTGAGTTCGCGGTTTAGAGACCAGCCTAGGCAACTTGGCGAGAACTCGTCTCTATAATAAATAAAAAATTAACCAGGCATGGTAGCGTGCGCCTGTAGTTCCAACTACTTGGAAGACTGAGGCAGAAGGATCACCAGAGCCCAGCAGGTCGACACTGGGGTGTCCATGAGTGTGCCACTGCACTCCAGCCTGGGTGACAGAGTGAAACTCCAACTAAAAAAAAAAAGAGAAAAAAAAAGAAAAAGAAAACTAACACAGAAGAAAAGAAAATTTTATCTATCTCTCTGTCATTTATCACATAATTTAGATCCACAAAGCTTTGAGATTGCTTCCTGGCAGCTAATGGGAAACAGGAAAAAAGATCAATCTTTTAGCATTTCGCTCCTTATCAGCCTTCCTAACTAACCACAGTTTTGTCCAACTCCTGGTAGACAATATGTAATTTCAGCCTGTCTTCTGGTGACAGTCTTAGAATTTACTACTCTCATTTTTCTTTAAAGTTTATGTTTTAATTTAATGTTTAAATTTTCTTCGAGCTGATTTTGTAACTGTGTGAAAGAGTTTATTTCTACGTGTGTTCACAACCGCTGTTCCGAGTAGTAAGCAGTAAGAGAATCTAGAGAATGAGATAAAAAGTGAAAAAAAAAGCAAGTATAAGTGAATTGAAATTAACCTGCAAGAACGTACTCACCAACATACAGGCTGCCATTTCTTGGAATTCACTTTGCTTATGAACTATCACCTTATTCTCTTATAACTTCCGTGTCTTGCGTCATACTGGCTTTTATATGAGAACAACTACGTATAAAATAGGGAAACATAAGCAAGGCAACCAGATACTCAAGGCCTCTCCAGTAGTGCTGCAGACTCACTAAGGTGTTATTGGTGATCTAATAAAGTTTAATGGCAGATGATTGGTTCTGAGAAATGAATTAAAATTGTCAATCTTGCTGTGTTGGATACACAAGGCAGAAAGAAAAAATGATGAACATTTTCTTTCTTGGAATCTCCATTTTGCCGTTCATTCCCTCATTTACCATTCATTGAGAGGTGAATTATCAGAAAAACGCTTCAGCGATATTTGCCTGTAGCTACTAAATTGGTGGTTTTGACTGAATTACTTAATCAATTCAACCTAGATTGACTAAGCATTTGACTGAAAAGATTGTTTGGATGAAAATATAGACTATTTTATAAGATTGTAGTGACATATTGTGTGAAAGTATAGATTAAGGGCATCCAACACATTTCTGTTAATCCAAGTAAATTTTCCTGACATAGATATAAGAGTAAATGCCATCATGGTTACAAACTACTGGTGCAAAATTTAGGCATTTAATAGCCATGTAGCTGGACATTTCAAATATGATTTTCTAAAGGTTAACTGTCAAATTTTAGATCCTATAAAGAAAAACTTTTATAATGGCTTAGAATACAGCATTTATTTTGTAAGCTGTGTTTCTAGACAAAACAGCCCTTCTATACTTTATTTCTAAAAATCAAAAGCTGTTAGAGTCAGAATGGTTTTTAAAAAATTGAATCTGAGCCCTTTTTGTTAAAGATGAGGAAACTGGAGCCAAGCCTGAATACGGACAGCCCTGTTCTGTTTGAGTCTGTGTTTTGAAATGTGTGGTTTACCAATTGAATTAAAACCTAAGCAGGTCTAAGCTTGTCTCTCTGCACCAGATGATGCCCAGGACACACTTTGTCCTCTGCTGTTCCATCATCCTGGGTGACTCTTCTTTTCGTGTTGAATCAGTGTATGGTTGTATTTGCAGAGAAAACTAAGGAGGCATATTAGAAATCTGTACTAATGTAGATAAATTTTGTAAAATCAAATAAGATTGATTACCATCCCTACTTAATTCAGAGCAAAGGAAGAAAATCTAATTTTTCTATTTTTCTACACCTCGTTTGCTGTAATGAAAATGGCATTCTGCTTTGAATCATTTCCAATGAAATGATTTTCAATATTGTTGTCTGTGACATTTTGACAATTAAAATGCATTTCTTAAGCCTACTGGAAATGCTGCAATGCTTTTCCTTGTTTTTAGTTTTTTTTCCAGTGGCCGTATTTCTGCTTGTTGCCTAGGAAACCACTATTGGGTTGAATTCTGTTTGCTTGTTGTCAGACTGGCAGAGTTATGGATAAAGTTCTTGGCTTTAGAGTTGCAAAAGTGCCACTTAAATATTAGAAATGTTTTATCAACATTAAAGTGCTTTATCTCCTCAATTAAGAAGCAGCCAAGCATTTTTTTGGTTTTCTTAAAATACTAAAGAGAGGATTATTATTTTCCTTGATTATTATTGGAATTTCCTGTTTTGTATACAAATTTACAATAGGATTTGAATTTTCACACTGGGTTCATTCCAAATATAGTACTTAATAAAAAATGCTTATGTAAATATTTGTTTACTTCCCTGTAGAGTCATGGACATGTATTATGATTCCCAAAAGGTGCAAATATAAACATAAAAATATTTCATAAAGAATTCAGTGTGTCAACTGTGGGGCAGGGCAGGAAAAATAATCCATGAGATGTCAGAAAGTACGGGTTATTTTGCCCTATATTTGATAAGTAGAAAAATAATTCTTTCTGTAAGACTTTTCCAAATTAAAAGTAAAAAGAATATGCCCATGTAACAAACATGCATGTGTATCCTCTGAATCTGAAATGATAGATAGATAGATAGATAGATAGATAGATAGATAGATAGCATTTCCTAAAGAAAATACACCAAGTTAAAAAGAAATAGTGGAACTGCCTTAGATCTCTTGCTTCCTGTGTGATTAAAAGTTAATAAAACTGAGAATGCGATAGCTGGGTATACTTGTACACATCTGTAGTTCCAGCTACTCAGGAGGCTGAGATAGGAGGAGGGTTTGTACCCAGGAGTTTGGGTCTAGCCTAGGCAATATCGTAAAACTTTGTCTCTTAAAAATAAAAAATAAGAATAAAAATAAAGTTAACAGCTATTAAATTATACTTTTGTTTAACTGAACTTAGTGTCCTACAAAATTATTTAATACTTTAACAATTTCAGAAATATGTGTGCTTGCATCATTCCATAGTCTCTGTGCCCATGTAGCTCTTGAGCCCTTAAAATGAGGCCAGGTGACTGAGCAATTGAATTTAAATCACCAGTGTGGCTAGTGACTCTGTCTCCCTGGAACTTGTGAGAAATGCAGAGTCTCAGGCCCCAACTCCACTTACTCAATCAGAATCTGTATTTTTTTTTTTAATTGGAGTCTCACTTCATCGCCCAGGCTGGAGTGCAGTGACATGCTCATGGCCACCCCAGTGTCGACCTGCTGGGTGCCGTCAATCTTTCCTCCTCAGCCTTCCAAGTAGCCAGAACTACAAGTGCACACTACTATGCCCAGCTTATTTTTATTTATTGTAGAGATGAGATCTTGCCAAGTTGCCCAGGCTGTTCTCAAACCCACAGGCTCAGGCAATCCACTTGCCTCAGCCTCCCAAAGTGCTGGGTTTACAGGCTGAGTCACCGAGCCCGGCCAGAATCTGTATTTTTAACAAGCTCCTTTAGGACTGACACGCAATGCTCTCCATTCTAGAGCAGCAATTCCTAGCCTTGTTTGCATATTAGAATTACCTAAAAATCTTGTGAAAGTAAGTAATGTCCAGCTTCATCCTAACCAGAGTAGGATTTCTGGAAGGGAGCCCTAAAACCAGCATTTTACAGAATATTTCCAGATTATGTTAGTGACTAGTGAGGATTTAGAACCCTGTATACAAGTGTGAAGTTGGAATTGGGAGATCCTAAGTACTGACTTGCATTCTTCACCTTTTGATGAGGTTTAATACAGGAGTGATGGAGGTAAAAGCAGAGCTGCTCTTACTGAGAGCTTAGTATATTGTCATAAATTGACTAAGCAGTTGACTGAAAAGACTTTTGGTGAAAATATAGCCTATTTCATAAAAGTACAATATGTAGTGACATGTATGAAAGTATAGATTAATGGTATCTTACAAATTTCTGTTAATCGAAGTAAATTCTAAATTCAGTTAAACAAAAGTGTAATTTAATAGCTGTTAACTTTATTTTTATTCTTATTTTTTATTTTTAAGAGACAAAATAAAAAATATAAATATAAAATACAAGCATTTGGTTTTGTACACACGTAGACTTTTGATGAGGTTCCCTCCCTTCAATGTGATGCTTCCTACTCTTTCCCACGAAAGTTCTAACAGTCAAATGAATTGGGATGAAATTGAAAGCCCTGTTAGTTTGCTAGGCTTTGGTGAAGGGGAACTTGTTTCATTCTTAAATTTTATCATGGTCTTTATTTTTACCTGTGAAGAATGATTGCAAGATCCAAGCATTGGATCCAAACTCTGACTTGCAATGTGATTGAATTCAGCTAATGTACACTGACTGCACTCCTACTGTGCAGTGACAGTGATGTTAGATGTTGGTAAAAATGGTGCAGATAAGTCAGAGAACCTATCCTTATGTTCTGGGTGTTCCAGGAGTTCATGCTTACTGGATAGGTATATGTCTTCTGTGGCCTGACCACTAAGGCTTAGATTTTTGTCTCCACCAATTACTGTAGATCAGCTTTAGCTAGAATATTTTATCCCCTATAACACCTTGTCCTCCTACCCATAAAATGGGAATAGCAATATAACCTATTTTGTAGCTTGTTCTGAGGATTTGATCAGTTAATGCATTCAAGTCCTTGGCATACACATGACTCATAGTAAATTCTCAATAATTGGTAGTAATTACAGACTTGATATTTACTTTTACATTACTTTTTCCTCAAGGAGAAGAATGAACAGACTAGATTAGCTGTGAAAGATCTCTGCACTGAAGGTAATATAAACAGACCTGCGGCCATATGTTTCAGAACTATGAAGTCTTATTGTGGCCTTGGAGCAACCAGTTGGTGCCGAATGGCCTTATTAATTGCCAGTGTATACAAACAGTGCTCTGTGGTAAGGAATTAATCTGAAACTGGAGCACTCAAGATAGCATCTGATCCTTTGTTTTTCTTCATAGCACTGAGCTCCTTGTGACATAGCTTATCCTCATATGTTCATTCTTAGGCCTTCTCTCCTCACCAGAATGTGCAATCCTTGAGGGATTATGCAACCTTAGAAACTAGAAAAGTGCCTAGCACTTAGTAGGTACTCAATAGGTATTTGTCTTGAATGAATGACTTTTTAAAACTTCTTTTATGGCTTTTAGTGCCATGAAGATTTGTGTGCATGGTGAAAAGTCCATCTAGCGTAGACTGTAGTAGAAGTTCAATGCCTGTGTGTTAAGAAGAACTTGCTGTTGTGAGGCAGTTGATAATAACATGCTAGTGAAAATAATTTTAAAATCAAGTAACGTGGAGGAGCTCCAAATGCACTTCCTTAAAAAATAGAAAATCAGCTAATGAAATTAGTAAATGGCTAGTCCCCAGGTGAGGGGAAAAAAGTACATTTTATATAGTATTATGGAATAAAGGTTATAATAATAAAAATGGGAAAATATTGCTTATCAAAAGTTAACTTGACAGTTACTGAAGCACTTGTATCCTTAATAAAATAATAGAAGACAAATGTCAAAGGAGAGGGCACCAAGCATTTAGAGACTATCTTCAATGCAATCGATAGTCAATGTCAATTTTTGAAAGACAAATTACATGTCAGATGAAGATATAATTTTAAAATTTAATTACATGATTGTTGAACTAAACTGGTAAAGTGGAAGTGATATGAGGGATTTGATACGATATACATATAAAATTGTATGTGAAGAATTAATTTAGATGGGCTCTTGCTCAAATATTCACATGAGTGAGTCAGCACTGCATGAAGGACAATAGAGCAAAGTTAATCGTTTCAAAAAATTGTAAAACATGGTTGGGATTTCTGGCCAGGGAGTTTATCTTCAGTATTTGAAGCAATAATTCTTTGTCCTATTCCCAGCAGAAAAAAATTTTTTTCCCCTCTCAGGGGCTGTCCAATACCAGTAATTGTTTCTCCTTTGCTAAAGAGATTGCCCTTACAATACTTGAGACAATCAATATGAAAATGATAGAGATAGATGGAAGTCATCCTCATTCATCTGCTTGATGTATGCAGCAACTCTTTGACAAACATTTCCTACGTGCCCTTTGCTGAGCTCAGAACTAGAGATAGAATCACAAAATTTAATGAGGGAGAGGGATAAGAAACTGCCAGTTCTAATCAGTGAAATTAACGTAAGCATTACTTCATTTATGTTGTGGGGACCTCTTAGACATCTAAGAGAGGACACTGCCTCTAGGCTGACCTTAGAGAGTTGTGGAGGGGTTGGGTGGGGAGCCTAGGAGAGAGGCCTGGAGGAGGCTGTGGCCTTCTGATAGCTTCAAAGTGTGCAGTGTTCCTGAGCTTTAGGGTGGAGACGATTTGTTCAGATCACAGAGGGCGCTCTAATGGTCCTGTAGCCCAAGCCGACCTTGAATTCTGAGTCATGATATCTGATTTGTGGTTTAGAAAAGGCACTTACCATAGAATGAGTTAGAGAGGGCCAAACCTGGAGAAATAGAATAAATTGAACTGAAAAACAATAAGAACCTATGACCCTTGGTTTGAAGTCCAATTTGTTTTCATCCTTGCTGATTTTTTTCTTTTTTTTTTGGCATGACATAGGCCTGCAGCTCAGAGTCTCAAAAGAATAGAAGTTAGACCAGCAGCACTGATGTCAGTGGGACTTCCAAATGTAGAATTTTGGATCCTATCCATTTAAGCCCTACAAAGTCTCTTTAACAAGATCCCTATGTGGTTTGTGTACACATGAATGTCTGAGAATCTCAGGCTTGTGAGTTGCTCTTCCAGGGCTGCTTCGCTTGCTTTGTCAATCTGCAGTCACATCAGCAACTCTGCAGTTTGGCCATACTACATTTCTCATAGGTTCTTGAATTCTTTGGAATTTCAGCATCTGGCCTTTCTTTGTCCCTACAGTTTTCTCTGTTTGAATGTTCTCTTCCTTCCTCCCCTTGCCTCTGTCCCAAGACCCACTGTCATCACTCTGAAACAAAACCAAAACAGACAAGCCTGAAAACTTCACCTTTGATGTCTTCCGTTATTTACTTCTTTACTGGTGCAGCACGTTTCTTAAGAGCCCGGCTCTGGGAATATGAAGTTGGAAAGCAGGGTGTCATTGTGCAGGAGCTGTGTACTAGTGGGAAAAGCAGATCCTAAAACACATGGTGGCAATGGGGCAAGGACAGGAACAAGCAGGTGTAAAAGAGCTCACAGAGAAGTGGTCTGAGGCTTTCTAAGAGAGGTGACATGCAGGAGAGTGTGAAAGGATAATAGGTAAAATTTAGCTGTCCCTTCTCTTTTGAAGTCTTTGCTGATGTTCTCAACTAGGCTCAGTGGCTCGTACCTATAATCCCAGCACTTTGGGGAGGCTGAGGTGGGAGGACTGCTTGAGCCTGGAAGTCTGAGAGACCAGCCCTGGCAGCATAGTGAAATGCCATCTCTACAAAAAATATAAAACAATTAGCTGGGCATGGTGGTGCATGCCTGTAGTCCCAGCTGCTCAGGAGACTGAGCAGTGGGACTGCTTGAGCCCAGGAGGTTGAGGCTACAGTAAGCTATGATCATGTCACTCCAGCCTGGGCAACAGAGTGAGACCCTGTCTTTAAAAAAAAAAAAAATGTCTGTCTTAGATGCTCTGGTAGTGCTTGTACTTCCGAAGCATGACAATCACATTGTGAAGGGCTGGATTATCTATCTGCCTTCTCCAGAGTACTGGGAACTCCACAAGAACTGAGACTAGGTCTAGGTTGTGTACTAAGAAATCCCTGAGAACACAGTCCTCAAAACTATGGGTTGATAAAGGGAGACAGGTTTTTCTTGGTAGAAAACTTTCTTAGTTGAGTGGTGGAGAGGAAGTTGGGTACTAGTGCACTAGAGAAAAAGAGCCTGTTGAAGCCCCCGGCTTCACTCTTTCAGAATTTTCTTATGAAGGAAAAAAAAAAAAAAAAGCAACAGAACAGTATCTGGAGAGAAATCTGGTAGAGGGGATGGTGGAAGTTCTTTAAAAGATTTATGAGTCATGTATTCATTCAGCAAATATTCATCAAAGAAAGTACAGTTGGTCCTCATTATTTGTGAATTCCATATTTGTGATTTGACCTACTTGCTAAAATTAGTAGCTCCAAACTTATTACTCAGAGCCCCTTTTGGTCATTCGTGAACTTGTGCAGGTGGCAAGCAGATACAGTCATCCAATATGCGTGTTTCCAGTTTGGGTTGAGCAAGGGGACGCTTGGCTTTCCTGCACTAGTTCTCATATTGTAAATAAGGGTCCTTTCTGTGGTCTGTGTAGTGCCATGTTTTCTGTACTCTTGTGCTTTTTGGCTGATGATATTGCTGTCAAATTGGTGCCCAAGACTAAGACTGAAGTGCTGTCTGGTGCTCCTCAACACAGTTCATCTGGGACGTGTCTTATGGGGAAAATGTGTATTAGGTATGCTTCCTTCAGGCATGAGTAATAGTGCTTTTGGCTGTGAGGGAAAGTTAATGAATATGTATTAAGTAAGGTGCCTTTCAACAGAAGCCCATGTAAGGCCAGGCTGTGTATTGAAGCTTGGCACAGTGTTGTGACCAGAGGCTCTACCTAATCCTGTAGTTCCCCTAGGAGCAATGGTTGAGTATTTGCTAATTCAGTGTCTGCAGCTACTTTATAGAATATAACTATTGGGCAAACAAAATCAACTGTATTTACTCTTCCAAGCACTGTTCTGGGGCGGTGAGGAAGACAGATAAAGTCTCTGCCCTCAAGGACCATGTACTGTTGTCCGGGCTTTGCCTATATGAAAATAGATAGACTGGGCACAGTGGCTTACACCTGTGATCCTAGTAATTTGGGAGCCTGAGGCCATAGGACCACTGAAGGCCAGAATTTCACGACCCGTATCTCTACAAAATTTTTTTTTAAATTAGCCAGGTGTGGGAGATTTTGCCTGTAGTCCCAGCTGCTTGGGAGTCTGAGGTGGGAGCTCAGGAGATTAAGACTGCAGTGAACTATGATCATGCCTGTGCACTCTACCCTGTTTTGGCCCACAGAACAAGACCCTGTCTTTAAAAAAAAAAGAAAAGAAAGAAAAGTAAATAGATTGCTAGCACCTACACTACTCTCAACGGACATCTACAGGAAAACAACATCATCAGTAACATAAGCCTCCCCTCTTTTTTTTGTTCTTTCTCATCCTCAAATGTTTTGTTGATTTTTTTTTTTGGAGTTGGAATCTCACTCTGTCGCCAAGGCTGGAGTGCAGTGGCACACTCACGGCCACCCCAGCATTGATCTGCTGGGCTCCAGCGATCCTTCTGCCTCAGCCTTCCAAGAAACTGGAGCTACAGGTGTGTACTACCATGCCTGCTAATTTTTGATTTAGTGTAGAGACAAGGTCTCACGAAGTTGCCCGGGCTGTTCTCGAACTCATGGGCTCAGGCAATCCACTTGCCTTGGCCTCCCAAAGGGCTGGGATTACAGGGTGAGCCACTGAGCCTGGCCCATTTTTTTTTTTTTTTTAAAGAAAAATATCTCACTCTTGCTTGCTCTAGCTCTGGCTCACTTCTTTTTCTTTCTCTCGTGTTATTTCTTTCCAGCTCACGTTCTCCTGATCATAGCTTCAGTCCCTCATTGCCCATAAAGATATGTTTCTGAAAGTATAAAAATGAACAAGGAAAATATTTCCATAATATGCTCCCAAAGAAAGCCTCTAGTACCAGCTGTACAAACACCTCTGGTTATGTTCTCCTGGGCCTCTTGTTGCATTTATACTCTTCTTTCCGTCCCTGTCTTCCTTTCACTCAAATTTGTCTTGTCCCTGACCTGAGCCATCACTGGGCAGGTGGTGGGCTGGTAAAGGATGTGTTCCCCTTTGGATGGTCAGGCTAGGATTCACTTAGACTGATGCTTCCACCATTAGCGACTCTCAGCCTCTTGACCCCATATTTGTTTCTTCTTAAAATCGTTTGAAAAGTAGCAGTGTCTAGTTAGATAGATGCTCAATACATGCTTGTTGGTTGACCTCCCCAGTCTTTATGCCTACCATAGCTCAACAGAAATAGGGGACACCAAAATAGATAGGAGAGAAATAGTCCCTCGTGAACTGCTGAACTTCTGCTCTCCAGTGGACCTGAGCGTTCCCTTGGGTGCCTGGCCACTGCTCAGGAGCTGTCCCAGCTGTTTCCCCTGAGCTGGAGCAACCTTTGCAAAGGGTTTGGGGACACTGAGTCCTTACATGCAGGACTCAGTAGCCAAGGCCTGTATTATAAGCAGAAGGTCAGGAAGAGGCTCCCTTATCACTGATACCTATTTCTTACACATCTGAACCACTCTTTTCTGCTTCAGGATAAAAGAAAGCAATCCTTGAGTTGAATTTTTAACAGTTGAGAAGGGTTTTTTGTTGTTGTTGTTCCTGATGAAATTTAATCAACTTTAAAACATTTTGCTTCTACTTTGTTGGTGTGCATGTGTGTATGTGTGTTTAGGGAGGGACGGTTGTTAGAATGAGTAGAGTCGATACTTGTCCTCAAGTGGAATAACTGACTGATGCTTTTAAAAGTAGAGGCAAAGTGCAGTGGGGAAAGAGGCAGGGGGATTTTCCTAGCTAGCTTCCTGTGGTCTTCTCCACACCCACTGCACACTGCGCTATGCACCCAGAGGCCAGCCTCTCAGACTGCCCGTCCAGGTGCTGCATTCTCTGGCTGGTGCCCAGGTTAGACCAGGGGCTGTACCAGGGCTTGATGATGCAAAGTGGGAAGATGGAAAAGGCAAGTCTTATTTGTGGGCTCCCTCCCTGGCTATGGGTTGTGGGTAACATGTCACTGCAGTGGAAGCCACAGCTCCCTTTGCCTTTTGTGAGCTGAGGATGCTTTATCCCTTGTTGCTTTTTCTTAATCCTGCCATGTGTTTGTAAACAGTCTTTCTGTTAAACATTCCTCAATTATCCCTTTCCGGGGCAGCCAGTTGTTTGCTTCTGGGACACAATAGTAGATCTGATGAGTTGGAGGAGTTGGTGTCATCTGAGGGGTACTTGCAGGGCTTAGGGCACACTGAAATGAGGGGGATGGGGGACATAGGCCCCTGACAACACGAGTTTCAGTGTCGGTGAGCCATGGGGCATGTGGAGGAAGCTATTAGTGTGGACAGGCTGCTGGGTACCAGCGATGGGTGTAGGGGCTGAACATCAGGGATAAGAAGAAGGAAAGTGCCTCAGGTCTGGAATGCTGCAGGTCCTGGTTGGAATTCCCACCTGGGACTTTCTGTTTAACTCTTTGGAGGCCTTTTTTCCTTTCTAAGAGATAATTATAGAATTACATAAGATTGTAGGAAATGATGCAGAGATTCCTTTTACATTTCCCTCAGTGGTAGGATTTGGAGAAACTGCAGTAGCCTGCCGTGACCACAATACTGACATCGGTACAACCTACCCATTTTGTTCAGATGTCCTCACTTTTACTTGCACTCATATGAGTGTCTGGAGGAATTTGGATCACACTGGTTATATTGTCAGCTTCAGTATGAGAATCCCAATGCTATAAATTTTATATGCCTCAGAAAAATGCTTGGTTTTTCTGTGGAAACATTAATATGATATGAAAAATTGCATATTTTTCCCTCGACTTTTTTTCTTTTTATATGCCTAGGGTTCAATGGAACTATTAATAATAATTTATTTTTTTGAATCGAGGTTTTACTCTGTCACCCAGACTGAAAGGCAGTGGCATGATATTGGCTCATTGCAGCCTCTACCTTCTGGGCTCAGGTGATTATTCCATCTCAGTCTCCTGAGTAGCTGCAATTACAGGCACACGCCACTATAACTGGCATATTTTTTTATTCTTTGTAGAGACGAGATCTTGCTATGTTGCCCAGGTTGGTCTTGAACTCCTGGGCTCAAGTAGTCCTCCCACCTCTACCTCTCAAAGTGCTGGGATTAGTGGTGTGAGCCATTGTGCCTGGTCTAATAATATCTTATCTACAGAAATGTGTTTTAAACTTCACAAGAAATCACCTATTATCTCAAATGAAATGTAGGCCTTTTGTACATTTGATACAAAAAATAGTTAATAACAGAGTGATAAAACTCATTTTTTGTGTTCTTCCCTGAGTCATTCATATTTTTCAAAGTTATTTCCTGCCCTGCATTCCACAGACTTCTTCCAGGCTTTTATCTAAGTAGTAAAATACTGGAAAGAACCTTTATCAAAAGGGGCAGCTCACCTCGGAAGGTCGGTTGTACAATCTGGTGACAGGTTTTAATTCCCACGGTCTGTGTTAGTAACTTGGTTCTCCCACAGTAAGATGTGTCTTTAGGAACCCTGTAATTGCCCTGAAGATGGGGGAGACGGTCTTCATTTTGCATGAAGAATAATCTTGCTGTTTGCCTCATAAGTTCTAATAGAACACGTGTAACTGCATATTATATTTAGATTTGATTAAATACCTTGACGGTTTATGCCTGTCTTCTTAGCAAAGGTTTATTCATTGCCTTGAGTGGCTAAATAATTTAAAAATCATGTGAAGAATAAAGGAAGAGAGGCATTGGGAAGTTGATGAGGAATGGAGGTGGGATATTTAACAGTTAAAAATGTATATATCTGCCCTTTGATTTTTGCTCTAATTCATTATTAGATTTACCATAATTCTTCTACTTATTTAAAAGGCAACTTACCTAGAGAGACACATCAATATTTACATTGCATTAGTGCCATAGAGAATTCCAGATCTTGTGATGAGGGTTTATTGCTGTTTTATCCCCTCTTCAAAGCAGTATACACATCAAACAGTCTCCACTACCGTCCTGGACCCAGTGACATCGCGGCAGTTGCCCTGTGCTTCCTCCAGCAGCTTAATTATTGAAGATCCTTGTCTTTGAATTTTCCTTTTAATATTTCAGAATCTGTACTTTGAAAATCTATGTATTAAATAAATCAGAAGATTATGGGCTTAGAAAGTTTTATTATCATATTTTTAAATGCATTCATTTTCCTAAAATTGGGGATGAGGAATTGCAGTAATAATGACCACATTACCTTAGGTGAGAAGCTCCTTTTATGTCTAATTAGCATAACGAACACAAATTACATCAAATTATTAGTGATGCTGAAATAGGCATGAACCCCAGAAACATGCCACAAATTGTGCTCATATTTTATTCCTCTAAGGCCAAGGCAAAATTGCATTCTTTATGCAGTCTTATATTTTGTCAGCACAGTGAGAGATGGGAAACCTGAGATGAGTCAGGCAGTTGTGTTCAAGATCATTTTGTTGATAAGGCCAGATGTTTGTGGTGACCTCTTTCCTTAAAACCAGGTTCAACATGTCAAAATACCTCATGGAATTTGTGACAGCTACTGCACCAGTCCCTGCAATCCTGTGTATTTTGTTCTCCTATGTTGTTGGTCATACTTTAACCTGTTTAGAGTAACCCTGATAATGACTGCTGATACTGCTCTGAAGTTCTTTTATGTTTTTCCTAATACATTTTTCATAAGCTGTTTTAAGTTTTGTTAGGATGAGGTCTGGTGGATGATCACTGATGAGGAGTATATGAACATATGTGAAGTTACACATTTTTAGCATTAAAGGGATCCTCTAAATCCATGATTACAGCCTCTGATTTTATAAACTGGAGACTGAGCCCAGGAGAGGTGGGCAGATATGCCAGCATCACAGGTCTGGGCCATCAGTTCTTAGCATGTGGTCTGTAGAGACTTGGGAGTCACTAAAATCATTTAGGGGGGGCTATGAGGGCAAAACTATCACCCAAGTATTATTAAAACCTATTTTGTGTTGTTTGCTGGGTTGACATCTATACCCATTGTGCCCCAGCCCCGAGGGGTAAACACACAGGTCACTTGGCAAAGATCAGGGCAGTGGCATCAGATACATTCTCCATCCCACCCACACTCTCACTGTTACATTATTATTATTATTATTATTTAAATTCATTGTCCTTGATGAAGCAGCAAAAGTACTTACTGAAAACCTGACCCTTGAGTATACAATTTTAAAATATTTTGTATGACAAAGTGAGAAGTACATATAAGGCACTTCTGCTACATATGGAGCTTAGGGGTTGCTTAGGAACACCTTCTATGAGATGGTTTGAGTTACACACTGAGGTAGCCATTTTTTAATGGAACAACATTTCTGTTTGAAAGAAGCACAGAAAGTCTGTGGTTATTCAGACTTAAGCGTCTGGCAAAGAGATTTTAAAAAGTGAATGGCATAGGCCTGTCACTTAAAGGCAAAAATCTGATGCCTTTTGTTGCCAAAGATAAAATTTCAAACTTTCTACTGAAAATCAGGTTTTGGAAAACTCATATGCCTCTGTGAGCATGACCACTTCCCAAAATGTAAAGACTTTTCTGATGAAATTGATGGAGATATTAACATATATGATTTTCTGATATGAAGATATGTATCAACATTTGGAAGATGGGCACAACTCAATGGCTAATATTTTCCAAATAACTAATGTTATGGGATTTTTTATGGGTAGAAAATTTATTAAAAGTGTGAGACAGACAAGTAGATTTTAATGCAACAAATAAAGAAAAATTTACATCCATGTTGCAGCTGACCTTTGAGAAACTACCATTGCTCAAGTTTTGGTGTGGTATCAAAGAAGCATATCCACAATTATCTGGAAAGGCTATTAAAGTATGATTCCCTCTTCCAGTTACATATTTAGGAGGTAGTTTTTTTCTTCATATGCTTAGCCTTACTGCAGCTGATTGAATGCAGATGCAGATATGATAATTCATGTCTTCTGTTAAGTAAAATGTAAAACATTGCTGCTCTTCCCACAAAATACACCTTTTTTTTGTAAAATAGGGCTTTCATAAAATTATGATTTGTGTTATGTGATGAGTTTATTATTGTTACTTTAAAGTGAACTAATACATAGATATTTATTTTTTTTTCTCATTTTCACTCCTAAAATGGTAAATGACACTAACTATAACTCAAATAAGCAAAAACTCTTTCAGTTGCTCAATTTTTAGAGCATGAAGGGTCCTGAGATCGAAGTCTGGGAACCACTGGCCTAAGCCTGTTCCCTGTTGGGCATGCTTTATTGTCTTACACATTGTACTTCCTCCATTTAACCATAGCTTATTATGCTTTCTTTTCCTATTTTAGCATTTCTAAAAGTTGGATGCCTCACAATCTATGTGTATGGTTGGGTAGTGTAATGTTTCTTCCACTCCCCAAAATGAAATGATGATGGTATAAGTTAAAATTAGTGTATGATTTCTCGGTGCATAAGCCTGTTTTGAAAACAACAAAATTCCTCCCTCTTACAAAACCGAGACTAACATTTATATCCACAAGTAGCTAGAAATGGAACAGGTTTCCCAACACACTGCTGAGTGATAGAACTTATTTCATAATTTGTGATTTGTGATTGTACACTGGCTTGGGAGTCTTGACTGAAGGATTGTTCTGTGCCCCTGTGCTCCTCGTGTCATCTCTTTGAGCCTCAGTTTACTCATCTGTGAAGTGGGACACATGTTTTACCATGTGACTAATATGGTTCTCATTTAAATAATAAGAAAGGTTCCAATCCCTCCCTGTTAAGTCCTTGATTCTAATACAGCATTACTAAACGTGTGTGTGTATACAAGTAAACTTCATAAAATGCTGTATATTCTTCATGCAATCATAAAATCAAGAAGAAGTCATAAACCAATACAAGTCCAAATGGACACCATCATTTCGAGAGACAGTAATGCCTTGCTGAGTCTAAATCTTAGGCAGCATGAATGTTGACCACCCTGTGGTGGCAGAAGTTCTTTTCATAGGGACCTGGTTTTGCTGCTTGTATGTATTATATATAGTGACTCAGTCCTTACAGCACTTCCATCTGTAAGAAAATCTTGCTTTCAACATCGTTATGATGTCATTTGGCATTTCTTTTGGTGAGAACACAGTGTTTACTTCTTTAATTGGGTTGTTCTTTTCTTATCAGCCTGGTAATCAAATTTAGGACATTTTCCTGAATTGGACAATGGACATAGATATAAACATGGGGCTTGAAATTGCATGGGTGTACTCAGTTACGAGGTACTACAAATAAAAGATCCAGACTATATTAGTATTATTGTCATTACTTGATATCACTAGGATGAAAACCAAAAGTTTGTCTTGGAAAGAACTCCCAGGAAGGGCAGTGTAATGGAAGGTCTCCTGAGGCATCCCTCCCACTGCAGTTTCTGTAAATGCCTCCTGGTTCTCCGCCAGCACCCACCTGGAAGGGACATCCCACAGGGGTTGCAGTCCCCTCCGGAAACTGTCTCATCTCTAATCCTCTCCCCACATTCACATTTTCTTTAGAGAGTTACAGATATGTAGAGATAAATACTAATTATTTTTGTCTGTTGAAGACTAACATAAACACAGCATTCATGTTTAGCCAGAAGAAGGTGGTCCAGATGATTTATCTGATCATAATCATGTATGCAATGTATTCTCTTAAGGAAAATTTCAAACACAAGTAGAGTGAGCTGTTTTATTGTGACCAAGCAAATTCAATGGAATTATATGGTCCTTGAGTTTTTTTGGGGATTGGAATATATTTTGATGAGGTTATTTTTATTATAGACAGTACTGCTTTTGGACCTATGTTTGTACCATTTTTGAAAGGCCTTCTCTTGTGAGTTAATAGTGTTTCTTTTAGACTTCAACACACACAGAGGGTGGGAGGGAGAGGAAGGAAGGGAGGGTGAGAGAGATTGAGGTATACAGAGTTGCTTAACAGCTGAGTAATTAACAAACCTGTAATTGGAAAGCAGTGGCACCCGTAGCTAAGTAACAGTATTGCCGTTGTCTGGAAGTATTTCAGTCTCCTCCTCCCTTCCCTTCTCCATTTTGTTACTTTTCTGCTTATATTTGTTGTGTGATGATTCTGTAAATAATTTTGTTTCCTCTTTGTAAAGAACTTTTCTTATAGTAAGGGGATTGTAATATAGATTCTCAGATGTGTATTTTTATAAGCTATAGAGTGACTATATACCTCTTTTTTATTTTTTATTTATTTTTGTGCAAATTATAAGCATCAAGGGCTGCCACAGGTATTTACACATACCAAAACACCAGATATCATTCTCTGTAATTTTCATGTGTGTTTCTCCCAGCAAATTAAGATAACCACCAACAATATTAAATTAAATGTTGAACATATTATTTCTCTGGTAATGTTGCTCAGGCTGTATTATTGTTATCAAATCCTTATGATGTAGAAGCCAGTGTGAAATGCAATATGACTATGATTCATATGCTTCTGTTTTCTCTGATTATTTCTAATTTACTTTAACATTTTGGAGATTAGTGTGTTGACAGTTGTTTTACATATAGCCTTCAATGTACACAGGTAGGGTGTCTTTATTTTAGCATCCTCAAGGATCTATGTAGCCATATCATTGACCAGTGCATCAATGTTTCAAAAACGTTTATTCGTAGAATAAATGATGAGATTATTGCTTCATGGTTAAAGCTGTTTTGTTAGAGGCTTTTAAATGAATATTTAACTTATCCTAGTTTACGAAAGCAGGTTATTGCAAGCATAACTTACATTTTGGGTCTTATGTTTATTATGTTTTTGAGTGATTTCACTCTGGGTGCCTGAGACCTTTGCTTGAGGTTCTAACTGTTGCAGATTCCGGGGCTTTTCTTCCTCTCTCTGCTTTGTGTAGTTCTGTTTCTTCTCTGCTATAACAATGGTCGTATCTGTCAACATGTTCTCAGTGCCACTGATACAAATGTTCTCCTGAGTTTGATATTAATTTTGTTATAGTGATTGCAAGCAAACGCTTCCTTTCTGTGAGTATAGTTGCTAAAATACTGTCTTTCATGTGATTGTGTGTGTGTGAGTATATGGCAAAAACTACCTGTGTATTCACATATTACTTTCAGGCTTTTCTTTATCTTTTTTTTTTTGAGTTGGAGTCTCACTCTGTCACCCAGACTGGAGTGCAATGGCCGCTTCCGGCCACTGCAGCCTCGACCAGCTGGGCTCCAGCTATCCTTCTGCCTCAGCCTTCCAAGTAGCTGGAACTACAGGCGCATGCTACCACGCCCAGCTAATTTTTGATTTATTGTAGAGATGAGGTCTTGCCAAGTTGCTCAGGTGGGTCTCGAACCTGCGGGCTCAGGCAATCCACTCACCTCAGCCTCCCAAAGCGTGAGATTACAGGCTGAGCCACCGAGTCCGGCTTCTTTATCTTAAAGATAAGAAATATATTTGGACTTTATGGTTTTTGATATTACTTTATTGAGCCAAAGAAACTTTATTAAATAAATTATTTAATAGACTAGCCAAATGCTGTCTAGATTCTGCATATTTTTTGCATGTGTTGAAAAATTTTTTTATGACTGAGCACAGTGGCTCACATCTATAATCCCAGCACTTTGGGAGACCGAGGTGAAAGGATTGCCTGAGCTCATGGGTTTGAGACCAGCCTGGGTAACTTGGCGAGACCTCATCCCTACAGTAAATCAAAAAATTAGCTGGGCACGGTGGCACATGCCTGTAGTTCCAGCTACTTGGAAGACTGATGTGGAAAGATCACCTGAGCCCAGCAGGTCGAGGCTGCGGTGGCCATGAGCGTGCCACTGCACTCCAGCTTGGGTGACAGAGTGAGACTTCAACTGAAGAAAAAGAAAGAAAGAAAGTAAACAAAAGTTCTTTTTATTATACACATTTGTGGGTACATATGATATTTTTATACATGCATACAATGTATAGTGGTTAAATCAGGGTAATTAGGATATCTGTCACCTTAGCCATTTGCCATTTATTTGGGCTGGACACATTTCAAATCTTCTCTTCTAGCTATTTTGAAATACACGATAAATTATTGTTAACTATGTAGAGTCTATATTTTTAATCCTACAGATATGATTAAAAGTTAGTTGTTTAGATTTGCTATTTATTTTTTATGACATATATGCTAACTTGTTTAGAAATATCGGATTAATGATCACAGTAATGGTTGTTATTGTTAGTCTTTACTAAGTACATATACACCACATGCCAGGTACTGTTTAAAACACTTTATGTCATTTATAGTCTCACATTACCCTGAAGAAAGTGGTACTGTTTTATTGTAATTTGAGTTGAAAGGGACTAGAGGCAGAGAACCATTAGGCAACTTGGCCAAAGCCATACAAATAACAAGCAGTGAAGCCCACATAGAAGACCAGACCATCCAGCTAGGAGCTGACACTTCACCATGTCCCTGTCACCATATTTTGAGAAACTAATGGAATCTGTATTTAGAATGCGGACTGACTATCTCTTTTTGAAATGTGTTATTCTGTTCTTCAATCTTTGAGATTTAAGTACATTATCCTAACATGTCTTCAGACCGTAGTATCTTCTTTTTAAACACAGCATGTTTCTGTATTTACAGATATGCCCCTTCATGTACGACGAAGCAGTGACCCAGCGCTAATTGGCCTCTCCACTTCTGTCAGTGATAATAATTTTTCCTCTGAAGAGCCTTCAAGGAAGAACCCCACACGCTGGTCCACCACAGCTGGCTTCCTCAAGCAGAACACCACTGGGAGTCCTAAAACCTGCGATAGGAAGGTAGCCACCGCTCCTTTTTTCCTGTCATCCTCTGCCCCTTCTCTCTTCTTGGTATCAGTTACGAGCATCGCCTCTGGGGTAGACCATAGGCTTCTAGACCATAGGCTTCACTATGGCCTTTTTTTGTGTATTAGACTTTCACATCAAAGCTCAGATAAACTTTGATTTTCTATCATGCTTAAATTTTCTGATAAGAATTGATACCATGAGTGGTACTTATTAATGTGTCCAGTTTTTGAATAGATAAAATATTCATGTGCTTAAAAGTGAACGCTTTCAACATGAAATGTGTACCATATAAAGTTCCTTTCTTTTTCTCCTGATCACCCCCATTTCTTCTCATAGGTGACCCCTTTATTTGCTTTTTGTATATCCTTCCGGGGGTGTTTTACATGTGTGTAAGCCATTATTTACATTGACTCAGGATACATTGAATAACTTAAAGCATTATGAACTTTTGAGGATGAAAGTGGGCTTCCTGGTCATTTTATTCTGACTACCCAAATGATAATTTTATCTTCTGTAAGTCTACCTACAAAATGCAAGTGTGCCATCCAGTCTTAATAATTTTTTCTTCCTTTACCTCATTTATTTTAGTTCTTGACCTAATTTATTTAGTGTAAACAAATAAGCCTTATTTTAGTCTTTGCAGTATATATATATATATATATATATATATATATATATTTGAGTTGGAGTCTCACTCTGTTGCCCAGATTGGAGTGCAGTGGCCACTCCCAGCCACTGCAACCTCGACCTGCTGGGCTCCGGCCATCCTTCCGCCTCAGCCTTCTGAGTAGCCGGAATTACAGGCATGCGCTACCACGCCCAGATGATTTTTTTTGATTTATTGTAGAAATGAGGTCTCGCCAAGTTGCCCAGGCGGGTCTCGAACCCACGGGCTCAGGCAGTCCACTCACCTCAGCCTCCCAAAGGCGCGGGATTACAGGCTGAGCCACCGAGCCCGGCTTTGCAGTATATTTTTAAAAAATTGTTCGTGATCTTTGCCACATATTCCTACAGAACCCTTCTGGCCCCATTTCTGTCATACCTTTAACCTGTTATCCAATAAACTTTAAGCTATGTTTGTTATTTTCACTGCTGAATCTGTGTAGAATAGACAGCACCTGTTGAATGGATTAACAAACATTTTTCAATTCAGTCAATAATTTAGCAAAGTATGTAGAAGCAATTCTAATCACAATATCAAAGTGTGTATAGCTGGATAGTTGCTTGGTTTATCCTTTGCATCTATATAAAAGGCCTATTTAAACTATATGTGTGTGTGTGTGTATGTATGCCCAGCTAATTTTTGACTTATTGTAGAGACAAGGTCTCGCCAAGTTGCCCAGGCTGGTCTCAAGCCCACAGGCTCAGGCAGTCCATTCAACTTGGCCTCCCAAAGTACTGGGATTACTGAGCCTGGCCAAAATATTTATTTTAATATAGTTTTGCATGTCAACAAACTTTTCTTTGTACTGACTCAAGTTAAAAAAAAAAGTACGTGGAATATACAGTGTAAACTGAGAAGAATCTAGTAGGAAAATAATAGATTGTATTTGCTTTTTTGATTCAGTGTCTCACTCTGTCACCCAGCTGGAGTGCAGTGGCATGATCATGGCTCACTGCATCCTCAACCTCCTCGTCTCAGGCCATCCTTCTGCCTCAGCCTCCTGAGTTGCTGGGACAACAGATGCATACCACTGCACCCTGATAATCTTTTGATTTTTTTGTAGAGATGAGGGCTCACTGTGTTGCCCAGCCTAGTCTTGAACTCCTGGACTCAAGCAATCCTCCCATTTCTGCTTCCCCAAGTGTTGGGATGACAGGCAAGAGCTGCTACTCCTAGCCTACTTTCTTTTTTTTGTTGTTGTTTCTTCCTTCCTTCCTTCCTTCCTTCCTTCCTTCCTCCCTTCCTTCCTCTCTATTTCTTTCATTTAACTGTTAAACTCACTCTCCTAGAATGTTTTGTTTTTATAGATTTGATGAGGAACCACATTGTAGTATCTTTCAGTAAAATTTGCTTGAAATTTTTGAGAACTTTGTCATGCAGAAGACTATCCAATGAGGCAGAATCCAGTTTTTCAATAGGCCTTGTGGCATTTAATTTTGTTTGAAATAGACCTAATTAAATTTACAGACTCATGCCTGTAATCCCAGCACTTTGGGAGAGCTAGGCGGGAGGATTGCTTGAGCCCAGCAGTTTGAGACCAACCTGGGCAACATAGCAAGACCCTGTCTCTACAAAAAATAAAATAAAAAATTATTGGGGTATGGTGGCTCATGCTTGGAGTCCCAGCTACTGGGGAGGCTAAGGTGGAAGGATCACCTGAGCCCAGGAGTTCGAGTCTGCAATGAGCTGTGACTGTGTCACTGCTCCAGCCTGGGCGATGGAGTGAGATACTGACTCAAAAAACAAACGTCCCACACCATTGACTCAGAATAGATGGAGTCCAATTTGTCTCCGGACTCTGATCTGTAGAGGCATTTGTGATATGGAACCTTAGCCTGACAGCCTCTGCTGCATAGATAGAAAGGCATGCTGGGAGAGAGCGGAGATGCTCATTGCCAGTTAGGCATGGCCACTTCGCTGACTTTGTGTTAAATAACGTGTATCTATCTTTGTAGAAAATTTGGGAAGCTTGTAGAATAGAACAAAATAAAATTATTTTTTAACACAAAAACACTGCAACAACAAGAATTGAAATATTAGTGAATATACACACACAGCTGGAGTCGTGCTATGTTTACATATTTGTATCCTGATTATTTCTACATTTTTCTTATAGGGACTTCCCCTGGTGTGAATTTTATTAGAAAATATTTTGAATGAATGGAAAATATTACATTATAGGCATGCTTTATCATTTTCTCATTGTTGATCTTTCCTTCCCTTCCCGTCCTGTCCCGTCCCGTCCCTTCCCTTCCCTTTTCCTTTCCCTTCCCCCTTCCTTTCCTTTCCTTCCCCTCACTTCCCTTCTCTTTCTTACAGGGTCTCACTCTATCACCCAGGCTGGCATACAGTGGCATGATCATAGCTCACTGCAGCCTCAACCTTCTGGGCTCAAGTGATTCTCCTGCCCTAGCCTCCCTAGTTCCTAGGACTACAGGCGCATATCAACATGCCTGCTTATTATTATTATTTGTAATGTATATATTTTTGTAGAGATGGGGTCTCCATTTTTTTTTTCACATTATAAATATCAATGTTGTGAGACATCCTTAGGTATAATATGATTGTCTTAAACCTTGTTACAAATTCAAAAAGATTTTTCCCTTTATGGAGTAGTTTTTAATGTAGTCAAATGCCCACTTTCATAAGAAAGGTCTTGATCTGCATATATATGTCTAGATGAAATCATGTTCATATATAGCAAACATGAAGGGTAATATATAATAAATTAGTCTTTTGAAATTTCTTTGGCTTTAATTTTGAAAGACTACTTACTAATCTTGGTGTTTAAATTTTAACCTGTTTGTATTTTAGGCTGACAGTTTGTGTGTGTGTGTGAGAAATTCAGTGGTATCTTATTTTTAGTTATAAACAGACTTCTCATCTTTTCAGAATTCAGAAAAGAGGAAAGCATTGCTGATCAGATACAAAGCATTAAATTTATGTCTGTTGCACCCAGGAGAGCTTACCTAAAGCTGGGTAATTTTAAGATGTTATAAAATTCTTATTAGTGTGTAGTGGTTTAGGTTTTCTGTATAAAATCATGGACATAAATTACTGAAGCATTCACAACCTTGTGATTCATTGATCTCCAATGGTTAAAATCAGTTAACATTCTTGAATAACTCATCTACATAGTTAAGTGGCTTATATACTTCCAAGTTTAATTGACAAAACAAACAGTTTTAGAATGTTACCAACCAATTAACGTCTCTCATTTCTGAGCAATGAAGTTCCATTCTTTTATGTTAGAACACAACCATGTTGAACTTTCTCCTGTGGTTCAGTGTCACAGATGAGAGGTGGCGTCTTCCTAGTGGAAATAATGATCATATCTCATTCTGTTCAGAGTTCAGTGTAGACAGAATTTGATGATGCTAAACCAAGGCTGAGGGTTCTGTGGGCTGCCAGGTTTTTACATATTTTTAAATACTTTTATTCGGAGGTGAGACATAGAGGAGACAGAAGTCTAAGCTTTTGACAAAGTTCTTCCTGTTTCTAGCCTCTCATGGCTGACTACCTTTCCCAACTTTTTTCCAGAATATTTTGTTCACACTTTGTGTGGAACATGTCTTGCTAGAGGTTATCGTTTCATTTGTGATTTAGTGGGCAGTTAATATTTCATCTTGGGAAAGAGAATTTCAATCAGTGTGAGTGCATAAGTCCTTTTGCCATCTCTTCGGTCATCCTTATTAAGTCAGTGTTGCTGTGAGCAGAGAGGCCTGCTAGTCTGTGGAGAGTGTTTGATTCATCCCATCAAGAGAGATGGAACGAGGCACTTAGCAGAACCAGCCTACCATGAAGGACTACAGAAAAAGACTGAACTATTTCACCATACAGTTGTCACTAGCCATTGTTCCCTTCCTCTAAATAATGAGAGATGTTGTTTTTCCAAGTCAGATTTTCTCCCTCAGAATTAACATAGGTAGATTTAGTGTAATAACCCTGTCTTGACAAGTTTCCAAGAGAGATTCTTACCTGATTAGGGAATGGGGGAGAATGTGATAAAGGGAGCATATTACATTGGCATCATTAGGCTTTTTCTTTTCTATCTTCTTAGAGAACTTGGGATGTTTCTTACCCCCTAGGTTTATTATTTCTGTTTGATTTAATTCCTTGGCATGTTTGGTATCTTTCCAGTATCCTTGATACATGCAGCTTCTTGGAAGAGATGCTTTCTTAATTATGTCTTTATCGTCTCTCTTTTTCTTTTTTTTAAGAGTGTGAGATCTTTCTTTTAAGTTTAGAACATTATGTTTATAAAGTTTTTTTGTGGTACATTTTAAGGTTCCCAAAACATTTTTTTTCTGGTAATAACACTGCTTGCTCTTTGCTTATACAGTAATGGATGGTTGTGTCTGGTACTGAACATATATAGACTTTTTGTTCTGGTTATTATTCCCTAAACAATACTGTATAACAACTATTTGCATAGCAGTTACATTGTATTAGGTATTGTAACCAATATGGAGATGATTTAAACTATGAGGGGAATGGAGGTAGGTTATGTGCAAATGCTACACCATTTCATGTCAGAGACCTAAGCATCCATGGACTTTAGTATTTGCAAGGGGTCCTGGATACCAAGAGGCAACTATAATTTGAAATCTTGAAGATGAGTAGTATTGACATTTTGACATTAATTTCAGGACTTCTGTGAAGCATAGCTCTATACAGGTGTTTGCTGATCTTATTACCAATGGGGAATCATTCAACAAGTACAGTTTAATTTCCCGCAATTTTTCTGAATTTCTATTTTTATTGAGATAATTTTCTTTTGTCTCATAAATATTGATAGCTTGCATAATGGTCTATTATGTACTGATTTTTTTTAATAGTTGGTATTTATTAGCTTTATTTGGCGGTTTTTCTGTTGTTTGACATTTATATTTTTGCCAATTTTGTTTGCTCTTATAAGTAACCTTTGGAAGTACCCTTCAGAGAATTTCCTTATATATCTATTTATGTCGGCATCTCAGATTATTTTCTTAGACTAGATTCCTCAGACAGACTTACTTGATCAAGGAGATGAACAGTCTCTAAGCCATTGGTAATTATTTCTCATAAACTCATGAATAATAAAGTATAAAGTTCTTATGATGTATATAGTACTGTGAGAAGTTCTAGACAGTAGAGGGGTTTGGGGAGTAAAGAAAACAAGCAGCTGGTACTACTGGTGGTTTCCAGAACTTACTGTCTTATTATGTAGTTTAATGATTCTGTTTGAGTGTACATCAGAATTACCTGTGGCCTTTCAAGAAACGAAATACCATCACATATGCCATTAAATACCTTTACCTGTTCCGGGAAATTGGTGTGTGTTTTTTTAAAAGCACTTTTGTTGATTCCAGGGTTCAATGTTTTTAAAAAGAACTGCAGGACTAACTGAAAAGGAAGAGTTTGCTGGCTTCTTAAAACAAGGCAAATAGGGATACAGTCTTGTGTTGGTTAATAATAGAAATACATGCTGAGCAGTGTGTCATTAGACTATTTTGTCATTGTGTGAACATCATAGAGTACACTTACGCAAAACTGGGTTGTGTGGCCTACTACACACATGGGCTACAGCCTATTGCTCCTAGCATACCAACCCGAACAGCATGTTACTATACTGAATACTGTGGGCAGTTGTAATACAGTGTTAAGTGTTTGTGTCTAAACATAGAAAAGGTACAGTAAAAATACAGTATGATCTTATGGGACCACTATCATATATGTGGACCATTGTTGCCCAAAACTTCGTTATGCGGCACAGGCATGTATCATTATTTGTTTGACTCCTTTTTCTAGTGTAGCAAAATAGAATGTAAAACATTTACTGGATGTGATTTGGGGACATTTCACTTCTCTTCAGACTTAGAGTACACAAATTTATTAAATACTTCCCATCAATGCAAAACTAGAACCGTATGTGTGTGTATATATATATATATATATATATATATATATATATATATATATATATATTTGAATTGGAGTCTTACTCTGTCACCTAGGCTGGAGTGCAGTGGCACACTCACAACCACCCCAGCGTTGAGCTGCTGGGCTCTGATGATCCTTCCACCTCAGTCTTCCAAGTAGCCAGAACTACAGGCACGCATTACTGCACCTCTCTAATTTTTTATTTATTGTAGAGATAAGTTGCCCAGGCTGATCTCGAACCTGTGGGCTCAGGCAGTCCACTCGTCTTGGCCTCCCAAAGTGCTGAGATTACAGGCTGAGCCACTGAGCCTGGCAGAACTGGACATTTTTTTTTAAAGATAGAAGCTATTACATAAACAATATTTCTGTCTAGTTTTTTGGGAGGGGTGCATTTACTCTCACTCTCACCCCCCACTTTAGTGCAAAGTGTATTTGATTACACAGAGTCAGGTTTCCCAATTCCCAGGATCATGGATAAGGTCACCAATGCTAATTCAGCTACATGGAGCTCCAGAAAATATCTGTTTTTTGTTTTATTGACAGCAAGAAAGAACTTACAGTTGACATGCACACATTGCACACATTATATTCACAATTATGATTGGATCCTACTCCATGCTACTTTTAATTGATTTCTTGCTTATTTGGTTATTATTTATATAGAGTGATAGTCTACATTTTCCTATTTCCTCTGCTCCCTGATTTCTTTAAAAACCCTTTAGGTTCTTGGTTTCTGTATCTCCTTATTTATTCTCTTTAATGTCTAAGGACAACTGTCTTATTGGTGAATTTGAAAATACTGTTTTATTTTTATACTAGTTCACTTGACCAGTTGGCTGTGGAGAGAGAGTAGTGTGACTGGATTATTTGTGAGCCAAGTGTAGCTGCTAGCCCTAAAATAACCACCTAAAACCTCCAACGATGAGCTGAGATTGTTCTTTAAAGCCACGTTTCCTCTGTGACAGACCTAAAGCTGTGTTTAATTTTCTGCAGCATTAGCTTCAAGGGGGATCCGGCTGAGACCTAGATCTTAGACTATTTTGCTGCAACATTTGTATTTCCTGTTAAAGGTCTCTACAACTATAAATTTTACCCCTCCATTTTGCTTATTAAAACATGTTAATTTGAATGCAGTACATATTTGGACTTTCAGTCAGTGATGGTTATAATCATTCCTAAGAGAGGCTGACCTCAGGTGCCAAGCTCACCTGGTCTGAGTTGTTAATAACCTTGTCTTATCTATTTCTGTGCCACATTTGGGAATGTAATCTGAATTCACATGCTTTCGATATTATAATTTGTGTTCAAAGCCATAAAATCCTATGGTGCTATGGAGAAAATTTTTTATTTGAGCCCGGATATGATATTTTTAGGGCTCACAGACTAGTTCAGGAGTATAAATCCCAAATAAAGTCAGAGTTCTTATTGAGCACTCTCAGAGTCACAGAGGGAAATGAATATGTCACACTTGTTTTTCTTGACTTAAGGGAGAGGACCTGGAAATATCATTGATGAAATTACATTGAACCAATGTCTATATACTCTTAAAAATATTTGGCCTCATTTTATCTTTTTAAGTGGGTTTCTATTTTCAATTTTTTGATAATTTTGTTTATAGACCTACCTGTTTTGTTTGGGTTTTTTTTTCCTTGTTTTTTTTTAATTTTATTTTTAAAATGTGGGGTCCAGTTCAGGGTTAGGTACATAGGTGATCATCGTACAGGTAAAGTGTGGGTACCCTTATTGATGTTGTGTGCCTCCTGCCCCGGCAGTGTCCCACTACTGCCAATCCCTTTCTTATAGCATTATGATAAATGTACAGGGTCCACTTATGAGTGAGTACATGTGGTACTCCAATGTTTGTTTCTGTGACAAATCACTGAGTATTATAGAAATAGACCTACCTGTTTTGAGTCATGAAGTTAGATCTCGTCATTTCATGTCTGTCCTTAACAAGAAGAATATAAGCTGGATTGCTTAGGGCTGGAACACCTGGTGTCTGCATTCCAGCTGCTCTGGCTTTGAGCATCCTTGCTTCTGCATGTATTCCTAGTACCATTATGGACTAAGCTGTCTTTGGAGAAAGGTATTTCAGGCAAGGTTTTTCAAAGTTTGAGGGTAGACATGGTTTCTATTTATCCCATATCTGTTAGTGAGGGTTTGCTATTTTTATGTAATGCCAGCCAAGTTATTTGGAATATTTGTTATTCCAGGGCACTATTCTATGCTTGGTGTGCTATGTGTTATCTCTCATGTAATCACTCTGAGGTATAAGTACTATTGCCATTTCTATTTTATTGATGAGCAGATAGAGCCTTAGAGAGTTTAAGTAACTCACCTAATAGTTAACCAGCTGTTGAATGAAAAAGTTCTGATATAAACGTGCTGAGGTCTCATGACTGGGTATTCACTTTTGCCTTTAATTTTTACTGAGGCATCTTATTGCAATAGCTGTTTTATTAATATACGCATTTTAGTCAGATTGTTAAGTTTTGAGTTTTGTTTGTGTGTTTTTTGGTGGGGAGTGCAAAGATGATTTCAACAGGAATCCCTCAAAAATTCCCTGAATCACATTTTCTGAAATTATAATTTTCAATCATATGTGGAAGGCAAAAATAGTTTGTTTGAATATTAATATCCTGTTCCTAGAATACACTTTTTCTGCTGATGGGGTGGGAGAGAGGGACTTAATTCCTTAGAAGTTTGTGCCATCGATTTCTTTATGCGGAATGATTTCCATGTGGAGATGCAGTTCTCCAGAAAACTCATTATTGGAGGAGAAGCAATATGCAGGATAAGATAAAGATAAGTGGAAATGAATACTTTATACATTTTCAAAAATGTATCTGTGGAAATGGTTTACCTGAAGAGGATAAAGGTAAAGGGAAAAGCTAAGGTAGACTTTACCTAGGGTTTTCACAGATATTACCCAATTGTTCTGCTAATCCATTCAGTCCCTTGTAATTTTGATTGTGGGCTTAAAAATGGAAGAAAATGCTAATATTTTACATTGGCAGACTTGTTATATATGTTGCGAGTAACTTGATTTTCAAATGTTAGTAATTTATTTAAATATATATGTACATACACAAATTCCTTTTTAAATTCAGGTGAAAAATTTAGATAGATAAATATAAAAGATTTATGGTGCCCATTTAAATAATGTGTAAGACTGTAGGTATTTTGGAATTAGGCAGTCCCTCTAAGTATTTTACTTTCTTTCCCTCTCCCTCTAGCATCTGTTCTCTTCTTTACTTGGTATTGTGCAAAGTGTTCTTGATGCAAAATGCTACTTACAATTTTTGTTTTGAGATGTAGACATTTAAAGTTGTGTATTTTTGAAAGAAAATGAAATGTAGATAGGTATTTCTTGCCTTCAAAGTTAAGAAATATACAGAATTTTCTAAAATGTTTTAAAATTGTTTCAGATTTGAATTTGTTTTTCAGAGTGAAGCTGCATTTGTCTTCATGTTTATTGTAGTGTGGAAAAAAATGAGTCGGGTCTTCAAAATTTAATCTGACCTGAAATATTTATGTTTGTTTTTTTTTTTCCTCATGCACTCACCCTTTTTGGTTTAAGGTGTGTATAGGTCAAAACTAGGGGTCCTGTTTTCTCTCTTCTTGACATTTGCCAGTAGTGGAATGCTGATGGCTGTGGAAGAATTGAGTTGGGTAGGTCTATAACTATGGGAATGGATTGGTCATCCTAATCTCCATGGAGTGTATGTTATATAGCTTCGATGGATCCCTGCTTCTTCCTTCAGAGAATAAAAGGTTAAAATGCTGTTTTCTAGATTGTTCCTTCCAGCTTTAAAATTTCCTATCTACAGTGTTCTGTACTGTTCAAGTGAATTAGGAACAGCTGGGCAAATTGATTCCAACAAGCAACCTGGATGAGACTGAGTTTTGCTGATCTTTCTCTCCTTCCTGCCCTGGTCTGCTCTGTGAAGAGAGGTGGTAGCTTCACAGAAACTTGTGCCCCTTTAAAGTTTATCAGACCTACATCTCTACAAAGAGATTTTGAGCAATTTGTGTGTGTGTGTGTGTGTGTGTGTGTGTGTGTGTGTGTGTGTGTGTGTGACTTGAATCCCTTTATGTTCATAGCCTGATGCAGATCCATGAGCCTGGATTATTTTTCTTGTCTGGTATGAAAACTGTTAAAAGGTCCTAGACAGCTATGGGTTGTGAATTAAACCTAAAATAATATTATGCTTCTATTTTTTGTATCAACCTGAAGGGTTTGCTGTGTGACAGGAAACTTATTTTCAAACTTAATTGTAATTCTCAAATATGTACTTCTATATTGTCATTCTAACATGCATTTTCCCCCCTACAATATTCAGCATTCTTGAGTTTCTCTCTGAATTATATGTAATTTTATAATCTGGAAGCATGTGTCATAAAGACTGCAAAAGGCATTATCACATGTGGAAAGTGATCAGTTTTCAGGCCAGAATGAGTTCTAAGAACTATACCTTAACATTTCAAAGGAAAAGAAATCTAGTAAAATTTGATCTACTTGTTAGATTTTATTTTAAACAGTATTATTTTGTTAGGATAACTAATTTGGTTAAACTATCTTTATTTTTGTTACTTATTGCTGTTCAATACTTAAACTCAGTTTTAAAAGAAAATTAAAATGTGTTTAAAAATGAAATATTAATTACTCATGAAATTTGACCTAAAGATGTACTATGATAAATACTTTGGCATTCAAAATCTCTGAATTCTGACCATTTCATGTTTAAATGTTTAAAAAGTTAGAGTGTTAGGGTAACCAGCGTCTCTTGTTGGAAATTCTGCTACAGTTCAGCAGATTATATGTCTATCACTACTGACCTCCAATTGATTGTTATGACAAAAATGTTTGAATGTGTGAGTATCCTCTTTGTCTTGCCATAGTGGTGTTGGCACAAGTTTATAAACACATACTGGTTTATAATCCCAGCACTTTGGGAGGCCGAGGCGAGTGGATTACCTGAGCCTGTGGATTTGAGACTAGCCCGGGAAACTTGGTGAGACCTCGACTCTACAATAAATTTTTGAAAAAATTAGCCGGGCATGGTAGTGTGCTCCTGTAGTTCCAGCTACTTGGAAGGCAGAGGTGAAAGGATCACCAGAGCCCAGCAGGTCGGCGCTGGGGTGGCTGTGAGCATGCCACTGCACTCCAGCCTGGGCAATGGAGTGAGTCTCCAACTCAAAAAAAAAAAAAAAGAATGTGGGGGAAACCTATAATATTATCAAAAAAGAAAGCAAAATGTGCACATGTCCCACTACTTGTACTCATTTATGTGTGGGAAACTCGCTTAGGAATTACAGATAATATAGGAACAAATTGCTTGACCTCAGTTCCATAACACTGGGCATCCATACATATGATGTTGGTTACTATGAAGTTTGAATATTGCTTTTTTATTGGTTCATTGTACTTCAAAATAGCCATGCACCTAAGGCCAGTGATGGGGAATGCTATATTTAGAATAAAATTCTGGATTTCCTTACTTTAAAATATGTCTTGGCTGGCATAGTGGCTCATGCCTATAATCTCAGTACTTTGGGAGGCTGAGACGGGAGGATTGCTTGAGCCTAGGAGTTTGAGACCAGCTTGGGCAACATAATAATACCTTGTCTCTACAAAAAAGTAAAAAAATTAGTCAGCTGTGGTGGCACCCACCTATAGTCGCAGTATTCAGAAGGCTGAGGCGAGAGTATTGCCTAAGCCCTGGAAGTTGAGGCTGTGGTGAGACATGATCATCCCATTGCACTCCAGCCCGGGTGACAGAGTGAGACCCAAACTAAAAAACAAAACAAAACAAAAAAACCTTAATGGGCATGGAATTGGTTTAAACTGATACGAACTGCTAAACTTTCTCTCTCCCTCTCATTATTTTTTAGAGGATTATTCGAAGGTCAGAAAAGTCCACTCACAATAATCGTATTTACAGACCATTTTATGGTTGTTATCATCTCATACACTTTAGCCATGGCATTGCTTCCAAGGTCCTGCTCGTGCTGTAGCCACCAGCAGGTAGAAAAGATAACGCTGACCTCAATGACAGAAAGGAGTCTGCTACGTTGATGCAACAATATGATTGCTGGTGATTTTAGCAAGCTTCATGTAATTAAAGAAAATTATCCTGAACAATAATTACTAATTTCATTTTATCTCTTAATTTCAGGTTGGACATCCATCCTGAAAATAGTTCCTTTTGGTTTTTTTGTGTATCATTTCTTGGATAAATGATTAATCAGAAAATTGAATTCTCTTTTACCACAATTGCAGCTTTGAAAAATGTTGTAAATTTACATCATTTGGGGATATTTGAACCATATGAGGCATTGGCAGTGTAAAAGTGAAGCGTATATGCAGGGAATGTTTTGCATTTCAAAATATGCCATGATTTCTCATGATTTTTAGAAAGGTGTTTGGAATTTTTGCACTGAAGTAAAGTGGATGTATAGTTAGGTTTCCTAGGCTAACACAGAAATGTCCATTACTTCCACAGGGTTCATGAAACAGCCCTGATTTCGGGAACATAGGGAAGTAGGCTTGCCAGGCAATCTGACCATCAGCTAAATAGCTGTTTCTGGGAGATAAAGCCTTGGAGTGGCAGTGTAGTAAGCCAGGAATAAGCCTCTATCTCAAGGCATTGGGTGGGCTCTATGAGGTATCTTTTTATTAAATTGTAATTGGTTTGTGGAGGGGTGAGGGAGAGAGAAGACACTTGCTTTCCCTACCTTGGGAGAGATTTTCTCCATAGCCAGGATACTGCTACCAAGGAGCAGCAAATTAGTATGCATTTCCCAGCTGGGGTGGCATTTTTTTGCCACCTGATGATGTGGCAGTACATTAGATGATAAGGAAAATCCCTGATCACAGCAGGAACATCTGTTTTTTTCTGGCAAGAAGGAAAGTTTCTTACCCAGCACAAAGCTGAGCGGCTGATTGGGACAGCTTTATAGGTGGAGGATTAAAGTTATAATTTTTTTAAAAGGACAGTAATTCCTTATGGTATTTTTCATACATAAATTTTTATATAAAGTAGTGACTTTACTGTAATAAATTAACTCTTGCCATTAGCTAATTTAATAATTTTTATATGTTGGTAATGAATAGAAAATAGAATTTTTGCATATTGATAATGTTGATGGATTTTTTTTTTTTTTTAGTTTGGGCAAGCTGGTCTCAAACTCCTAGGCTCAAGCAATCCTCCCATCTCAGCCTCCCAAAGTACTGAGATTATAGGCATGAGCCACTGTGCTAGTTCGCCCAGGCTGGAGTACAGTGGTACAATCATGGCTTTCCAAAATGTTGATATTAGAGGTGTGAGCCACCATGCCCAAGCTGCTGATAGATTTTTATAAGTCCAAAGAAATAGATTTCTGTTTTTGCTTTGATATTTACCAGTGTACAAAAATGGAGTCATTAATTTGGTCCTGGAATGAAATAGATTTAAAATGACGTTTTCCAGTTTACAAGTATTGCTCTAGCTTGTTGCAAAAAATATTATTGACAATAAAATTTATCGGCTTGATATTTCCTTTAGATTGTAAAATATAAGTTTTGAAAATATATTTGAGTTAAAATAACTTTTTGTAATTGTAGTTTGATCCATAAATAAACAAAATGGGTCTTGCACAGATATATTTAAGACTATGTATTTTTAAAATTATTTACACTAAAACAAATATTTTCAAATTGAAAAATGTGCACTGTATACATTTCAGTGAGAAACCATCGACACACAAGCATATATTATGATGTAGAAGATACATTGTATGTTATGTTAAGTGATGCACTCCCATGAGAAATATAAAGCTACAGTGTCATGGACCTGCACTCCTTGGACTCACTAAGTCCAAACTTCAGGCAGGGTTGTGGAAAGCAGCATAGCTAAAATGCCAGTAGTACCTATATAATGCTGTCAACAAAATAATATTTATGTAGATTGTGGCTAATAATATATTTTAAAAATTATTCACTTAATGATTTAAGATTACTGTAAAGAATCACTTTTCATACATAGTAAATGAATTAATGTATAGGTTCATTTTTGTCTTCACCGAATTGAGAAAACTATTTGTTATGAGGGGATGAATATCAGTTTCATTTTTCTTATCCATGAACTCTCAGCATTGATTCTACAAATATAAAATTATATAATTCTTCAGGTGCTGTGCAAAGACAGGCCTTTTGATCTTTAGCCATTCTCTCCCTTAATATGATTATTCTGTGTTGCCGTGCTGCGTGAATTACATGTCATAATTGACTTAAACGGAGAAATAATACACTACTTTTTAGATGCAATTGGAAATAATCACAATTATCATACATATTGTATGCTGTAGGTATAACATGAAATTGAAATAGGCAAGTAACAATGATATACATCTTTTACTATAAATCTAAAAATAGTCATTACATTTCAGTGGAAATCCATTTTGCTGATATTTATCTTGATAACTTTTTTAAAGGGATCCCTCAACAATTTTAAAACAACTTATCAAAGTGTTCTTTTAAGATTCCAGGATTCTGAAACCTTGTGAAGTAGGAAACATAAAAAAATACCCAAGCAAAAGCCATCCATATTGGTGTAGGCGACTGTGCTAAGTGCTTGGGTTGAGAGGTGAATGGTGATCTTCTGTCCAGGCTTCCCTGGAAGAGTGGAAACAGCAATTTAAAAAATTAACTAAATTATAAGTTAGAACTGTAATTAAAGTACAATTAAAATATAGTGGTAATAAAAAGCGTGACATGATTGGTTCTACTGAGAATATGGGAGTGTTCCTTAGAAAAAGTAGCATTTGCACTGGGCTTGGAAGAATGTTCAGTGTTTGTGTAGAATAATGGATATTGGAAGTCTAATCTTAAAGACAGCAAGAGTGAAGGGGAAGAGGTACAGTAAGTCTCCTACATATGAACGAGCTCCATTCTGAGGATGTGTTCTGTAAGAGAGGTACAGTAAATTCCCTACATACGAATGAATTCTGTTCCGAGAGTGTGTTCTTAAGTCCAATTTGTTCATTAAGTCCAATAAATTGTGCAGTAAGTTCCCTACATATGAATGAGTTCCGTTCTGAGAGTATGTTCTTCAGTCCAATTTGTTCATTAAGTCCAACAAATTTAGCCTAGGTATCCAACTAACACAATTGGCTATACAGTACTGTACTGTAATAGGTTTATAATACTTTTCACGCAAATAATACATAAAAAACAAATGAACGCAAAAAATAACACCTTTTTAACCTTAGAGTACAGTACCTTGAAAAGTACAATTGTGCAGTACAGTGCAGTACAACAGCTGGCAAACGGACTGGCATTGGGTGAACAGGCAAGAAGAGTTACTGACTGGAGGTAGGAGAGATAGGAGATGGTAGCTCTGAAGGATTGTCAGCAACAGGAGATGGAGGCCAAGCTGTAATTTCACTCACACCCGATGTTGATGGTGCAGGTTATGGTTCCTTGCTGGATTCAATTCTATCTACTACTCTCTTGGAAAAACAATTCAGTGATGTCTGGGTAGTAGCTCTTTTTTTCCTCATCATAGATGACACAGTAGCACTGAATTACATTCTGAACATATATTCATTTCTTTGAAAGTTTGTAACTTGAAGGGGGATTGCTGTATGTGGTACAGCCAGCACAGTTGTCTATAAGTTCTTCTGGTCTGCCTACTATGCTTGCCACAGGTGTGATGTAATCCAGCACAATGGTTTAGAAAAATCCTTTTTCCAGGAAGATATGTGGAACATTATTAGAAAGGATGTGGCCAGAGCCTGTGTCCAGTTAGAAGGCCACTGTTATGGTTTCAGATGAGAGACAAGAAAAAAACTTTGAAGCAACAAAACCTAGTAACTGTGAGGATTAAAGAGAGAGGGAAGAGATAAATAGGATATTGAATATTTGGGGGAAGGTATATGAATTGATTGAGGGTGAGTTTTGGAATATCTTTGGGACCCGTTGGAAATTTAGGTTATAGATTCAGGGAAGTGTTTAGTATTGGTGATCTGTGCCTAGAAGTTGTCAGGATAGTAGAATATTTTACAATTGTGCATGTTTTGAGCTTGTCTAGAGTGACAGTAATAAGCAGTCTATAGGCAGCATCCACAGGGCCAAATATGGGAAAAGGAATAATGCCAGAGATTCAGAAAGAGCACAGGAGTGCCAGTAGCCGCCTGCATTTTAGACACTCAAAACATGAGAATTTAGTGATATCTGGTCTCTTCGTTTTAAAGGTAGATTTTTTTTCCTTTTTAAGTGATATTTTTGTCATTATGTAGACATTCCTATCAACTTATTCCCTATCAACTTGTCCTGTTAATGTTTTAGTCACACTGATTATCATTGTATGGATTAATTATTTCACTAGTAGTTGAAAATGCTGATTTTCCTAATTTTGTTATTCTGCTTCATTATTTTCTCTTTCCTCTGAAAGGTCAAGTTTTCACCTCATCAATGGTGCTGTTGCTTTCTCTGAAATACAGTTCCTTCTGTTTAATTACCTATTTTCTAAGTAAGGAGTTGGTGTAATATCATCTCCAGTAGTGGAAGTGAATGTGGTGGAGTATGAAAGCCAGGTCCCTAGTCGGTGGTAGTCTCCAAATGCTTGGCATAAAAATCGTACTTGGGTTTCACGGCCATGAGCCGTGATCATACCACTGCTCTCTAGCCTGGGCAACAGAATGAGACCCCAACTCAAAAAAAGGAAGGAAGGAAAGAGGAAGGAGGGAAGGAGGGAGGGAGGGAGAGAAGAAGTGAGGGAGGAAGGTCCAGTAGCATTTGGTTGTTCTGGGAAGTATTATAAACTTAGTTGATAAATGTATACTTATGTAAAGATACTACTTGTCATAACCATGTCAGAGTGAACAATTATGTGTCTATTATGTACCAAGTATTGTGATAGGTCAATTTTTTTTCTTGTCATTTGAATTAATGCTGACTGCAAGCTTGTGAAGTAGGTAATAGAATAGCCTAGAGAATCTTACAGAACTGAGAATCCAAAGAAGGAACAAATTTATCCGTCTAACTTGTTTTCAACAGTTTTGGTGAATTATAGGAGAGATCTTACAATATAATTATGCAATTGGAAAAAAGAAGAAAAGAGAAAATGCCATGATTGAGAGATAGTAAAAATCTTATATAGAAGGATCTTTCACTTTTTGGTGCACATACTTGGCCTGGGAGATTGATTGGGTGGGAGTGTTAAGTACTTGTATAGTGTTTTATTTGTTGTATTTGTACCTGTGTGGTCACTTTTCCTGCTCTTTTCTTAAGACTTCCCAGTTCTTGGTACATGACTGAAATTCTGAGGTTGAATTTGGGTTGAATGTCCTCAGTTGGCTATTTTATATAGGCTTGGAATATATTTTTAAATATGTAGAATTATTTTTCTATTATTGTTGAAAAACCAGGTGCATCATTCTGGTTTTTTACAAGACACCTTTTTGTTTCTTTTTGAATAGAAAGATGAAAACTACAGAAGCCTCCCACGGGATACTAGTAATTGGTCTAACCAATTTCAGAGAGACAATGCTCGCTCATCTCTCAGTGCCAGTCACCCAATGGTGGACAAGTGGCTGGAGAAGCAAGAACAGGTAACACAAGCGAATCCTTACACGTGTGCCTTGGTTCAGCATCTGGTCCAACACCCCAAAAGATGTTCCTCCCATCATGATCATGTTTAAAAGTAATTTCCTAATTATTTGAACAAACTAGAGTGAAGTATGAGGTTCTATGTGTCAGAGGTCATCTAATGTAAATGCAGAATATTTCTGTGCTGGTCCCTGACCAAAGATTTCTTGTGAGCAGTTATGAATATTTGCCTTCAATTCTGAAGCATCAGAGTTTGTGATGTTCCAGAGGCACAGGTAGACTTTCAAGACTCACAGAGGCAGTGAGTTGACTTTCAAGACTCTAGTCTTCTTCGATAGGTAGTAAGTCCAAGGATCAGAAGAAGCAAATGAAAACTTTCTGTTATACCTGACTTCACTCTATGAGAGAGATGCGTCCTATGGTGTTTTTCAGAACTTAGATTACAGTGTCTTGTCAGGTTTGGGCACTTATCCCTTCATAAATGTCAAGGACCTATTTTAGGTTTATATGTTTTTAGAGTTGACTAGTTCACTCTGCAGGGCTACCACCTACAATTCATGAAATCAGAATTGTTTACCACTCATGTGAAATAATTGCTTCCTGTCTTGGGAAGAATGACTATTTACAAAGTTGTTACATCACTGTTAGACTAAGACATTTTATCTGATAAGTTAATTCTTCCTGTGTGTTTTTAAATATCTTAACGTCTATTATTTAGGCACAGTATTTTTTGTTTTTTGGTAGTGAGGAATCCCAGTGTTTTCTTTGTCATTTTAACAGTTTTTATCCCCAGCTTTATTGAGATATGATTGACAAAAATACATATATTAAGATGCACAATGTGATGTTTTGTTAGATGTATACATTGTGAAATGATTACCACAATCAGGTTTATTAATGTATTAATCATCTCACGTGTGTGTGTGTGTGTGTGTGTGTGTGTGTGTGTGTGTGTATGATGAGATCCCTTGAGATCTACTCTTTTAGAATGTTTCAATACAAATAGCAAATTTCAAGTTCTTAGCAAAATACATTACCATTAACTAGATTCGCCATGCTGTATGCTAGGTCTCTAGAATTTATTTATCTTATAACTGAAAGTTTGTACCCTTTGGCCAGTATTTTGTCTTTATCCACATCTTACAGTCCCTGGTAGCCACCATTCCACTCTGTAAGTATGAGTTCTGTTTTTTTTTTTTTTTAAGATTCTACATATAATTGAGATCACGCAGTATTTGTCTTTCCATATGTAGCTTATTTCACTTAGTGTAATGTCCTTGAGGGTTATTCATGTTGTTGCAAAGGACAAGATTTCCTCCTTTTTAAAGACTGAGTAATATTCCATTGTATATACCTACTGTATTTTCTTTATCAATTCATCTATCCAAGGGCATTCAAGTTGTCCTTATATCTTGGCTATTATGAATAGTGCTTCCATGTACATGGGAGTGCAAATATGTCTTTGATACAGTCATTTTATTTCTTTAGATAGATACCCAGAAGTGGAATTGCTGGATCATGTGGTAGTGCTACTTTTAATTTTTGGAGGAATTTCCATACTGTTTTCCATAGAGGCTGCCCTAATTTACATTCCCACCAGCAGTATACAAAGGTTCCCTTTTCTTCACATCCTTGCTAACACTTATCTGTTGACTTTTTGAAAACAGCCATCCTAACAGTGTGAGGTGATATCTCATTATGCTTTTGACATACATTTCCCTGGTAATTAGTGAAGCTGAACATCTTTTAATAGTTTTAATATTAAAAACCCACATTTGTGGTTACTTGGAGATACTTATTTAAAAAGACTATATGGGCAGAAAATTAGGTGAATACTCAGAGAATATTTTGTTGTTTATTTTGTCTCAGTAATGTAAAAAATTAATAATAATTCTGTCACCTAAATACTAGGATAGCTATTTCTCAATTTAGATTAATGATAGCAGTAGAAAGAAATCATAAGTGTTTTACATGTTTCGTCTCAGTCTGTTTTATGCTATAAACCTCCCAAAATAAAATATGAAATAATAAAAATGGACTCTTTGCCTTGGGCATCCTGATATTATGGCAAATGTGCTGATTTTTGCTATGCAGTATATGTTAGCATGCTAACATTGTGTGATGGAATTAATTTTAAATATCAAAAAACTATGGGCATTCTATGAAGGAAACAATTTTCTCAAGTAGTACATATTTTTAAACTAATTCATGTTATCATTTTATTATCATTTTGATTTAAATGTTTTTAAGATTTAGATAGTTTAGCACGGGCCCAGAAGTCGGACTGGCTAGTTAGTAGCAATTTACCATATATGAGATTTGGGTACTTTGCTAAACTTGTTTATGCATCAGTTCACTCGTCTAACAAATGGGGATAATCCTGGAAGCTGCCTCAGGGGTTGCTGTGTCATATGATAACCGCTAATGGCTTAGAATCAGTCTCGGTACTTAGAAACACAATGGAAAAATATGTTAGGGAAAGATTGGCAGCAGATGACAGAAAACCTAGATTCCATAATAAGTAATTATTTGTTGTTCATGTAAAAGGGAGTCTGGAGGCAGGGAAGGTCAGAAGTTAGGTCTGTAGCTCAGTAGCCTTCTTAATGACCTCAATTCTCTATCTTTTCAGGTCATTCTCCATCTTTTCAGGGAGCCCCATCCCCTGGGGCAAGGTGGCTGTCTGCTCCAGCATGTCTTTTTCTACCTTGGCCTTAAGCAGTGCATCCTTGCACAGAAGAAGGGGAACAGGGTCTTTTTCTTCTTTGTGGCTCTCTCTCCTTTTTTTTTTTTTGAGTCAGCGTCTCACTCTGTCACCTAGACTGGAGTGCAGTGACATGATCATGGCTCACCATAGCCTTGAATTCCTGGGCTTGAGCAATCCTCCTCCTTTCAAACTCCCAAGGAGCTAGTACTACAGGCACCTGCTACACACTCAGCAATTTTATTTCCTTGATTTTTTTTTGTACAGATGAGGTCTTGCTATGCTGCCCAGGCTACTTTCAAATTCCTGGATTCAACCCATCCTCCTGTCTTGGCCTCCCAAAGTACTGGGATTACAGGCATGAGCCACCATGATTGGCCTTTGTGACTCTTTTGTAAAGCAAATAAACCTTTCCCACAAGCCTCACAACAGATGCTCCTTCATGTTTTGTCAGATGTAATTGCCTTACACTTTTGCCAATTTCTAAATGGAAGGGAGTAAAAGCATCAGTGTTGGCTTAGACCAATTGAGCTTGACCTCCTGGAGCTGAGCGTGGGGGTGGGGCTCCCTAGTTCACCTCTGAAACACAATTACCCATCACTGAACACAGTCAGGGGTCTGTTAAGGCAAGAAGAGTGGGATGTGTAGGCAGGGGTAGGGAGTGATAATCAAGAGCTAACTAGGAAATTTTTTACTGCAAAGTTAGAAGAGAGAGATTGGCAGCCCAGAGTTTCTAAAATATAATACATTTAGTTATTGTATAAAGATGTCACTTTTACCATTGCAGTTGTAGATCTGTTTTTAAGGAAGGTGTGCAGTTATTCTTTGCAATTTTGGTATAAAATAATTTCATTTTAAGCAAAATGGATTACATTGAGATGCCACACAGACACATTTTTTTCTCTCAAAGACTGAGCCTTGATTTGCTGCTGGTGAAGTTACTTGAAGTATTTGTTTCATGATATGCAGGTTTTTAAAAGACAGGTACCCCCTTAGTCTATGTAGATGACATTAGACAGAGCCTAAAAACATCTTCTTCCTTCACTTAAGTTTTTTTTTTTGAGTTGGAGTCTCACTTCGTTGCCGAAGCTGAAGTGCAGTGGCATGCTTACAGCCACCCTAGCATCGACCTGCTGGGCTCAGGTGATTCTTCCATCTCAGCCTTCCAAGTAACCAGAACTATAGGCAGGTGCTACCATGTCTGACTAATTTTTTGATTTATTGTAGAGATGAGGTCTCGCCAAGTTGCCCAGGCTGTTCTTGAACCCATGGGTTCAGGCAATCCTCTCGCCTCAGTCTTCCAAAGTGCTAGGATTACAGGCTTGAGCCACCGTACCTGGCTGACTTAGGTTTTTTAAAATGGTGATCTGTTCACTAAATTTGATAAAAATGAGGGTGTAGACCTAGAGAAGACATTGATGATTTCATATTCATAAAATAATTAATTAGACTGAAATCTCTCTAACCGGACAAGAACCTCAAAAAACACGATAAAACCCATATTAAAATGTTTGCTACAAGTAAGCACTATTGTTTGGGTAGAAGAGGATTAAGTAATAAGTTATCCTGGAAATCTATTCCAATGATTTCCATTTAGTTGTGGCTTTATTCTGTTAACTGTTTCCCCTAAGTCTTCTGATTTTAATGACCTTCTGAGACTTTCTTCTTCTCTTTAGTTTTTGCCATTAAAAATAAAGAGGATTGCATCACATAGATAGATGAATGTTTTATATCGTTTTAAAAACAAAGCAACCCTCTACCTTTCCAGTTTGGGACCATCGGGGTAGAGCTGATGTCTGTCTTCCTTTAGTTATGCCGTCTGGATTGAAGAGATCAATAGAGCTCTAGATTGTATGTGCCTCCAGTGGCTTTTGGTTGCTCTGTTTCCTTCTATAGGACTTGTCTCTCATGTATTTCTGAAGGCAATTATGACCATGTCAGCCTTGCCAGTGAAGACAGACAGTAGGAATGGAAAGGGCAAAAGAGTGCTTTAAAGTTGAGAAGTTAGGATGTCTTACTCCTTGGGTGGGCTTGATCCCATGTAAGGGGTTAGTGAAACTTCTTGCTCTCTATTAGAGCATTCGTCAGTTTCACTTCTATAACAAAAGGTAGGTGCTGTATCTTATTAGAACTTTGTGCCAAGAAGCATAGGATTTTCAGAAAGAGTAGTCTTCCTTTTCAGTGACTAATTCACCTTGTTCAGAATAGCAGTAGCTGAATCCTCCATCAGTGGAGGACTGTGTATCTTTTAAATAACATCTTTTTCTTATGTCAATCTTGTGACTTCTGTTTTCTAAGAAATCACAAAGGAAACAAAGGATTTGAAAAGTACATGGTTTGTTGTTGTGTTACTTGGAAAAAGTTTTCATGCTTCTGAAATTTTGACTCTAAGGCCCCAAAACAAAGAAAGCAACAAAATCTTAATTTTTGATGCTTGACAATGTTTTAAGAAGTTTGAACTTCTTTTAACCATAACCATTTCCCAGACTTGCATAGACTATAATTTAATATTGAGAGATAACAGATCACAAGCTGGCTTTGTTCTTATATCCCCACACTTTATTGCAACTAATAAATTCCACCAAAGAGGCAGCAGGAACTTTACAGCACATGATTGGAAGAATTCAGCACCAGAAAGTGGAGGGACCTTAAGGAAAATATAAGCTAATTGGGAGCCTGCCATTTCACTACCTTCTCTTGGTGAACAGGCCTGAACCCAATTAGCAGAAACAGCAAGGAGGTACAAGGCACATTCCAACAGCCACTTAAGCTTTGTTATAGGGGAGTGACTGCCCTGACCTTTCGAGAAAAATCCATATTTTTGGAGCTCTTTCCATTAAGAAAAACTTCATTTAATTGGCAGATTAGACTAAAGGAGGCAGACTAGGAGGAAAACTATCTTAAGTGTTTATTGATGATGACACAATGCCAAGGTGACACTGAGTGTGCTGTTCCTTCCTGCCCTCTGTACCCTTGCCAGCCAAAAAGGAATCCCACCATTGGGTGTCAAGTCTCAGAATCTCAGAGTCAGGAGTTTTGGGAGCTATGGCAACACCTTTTTTTTGCCTTCTTATTTTATATACCTTTTCTCCAGCCATGATGCTTTTGCTTTATGCTTTTGAAAATATTTACCTATTATAAGTAATAGTCCCAGGATACATATAATTGCTTATATTCACAGATTATTGGAAAAGTAAGGTTCTATGAGTTTACTTTTACTTTTCATTCTAATTTGATTAAGACCAAATTCTTTAAGATCTAGGACAAAAGTAAACTTAAAAATTTGTATAGAAACATTTTTAAGCTTATCCTGGTTAAGTGAACTTCAGCAAACAGGCAGCAGGAACTTTACATCACATGACTGGAAGAATTCAGGACCAGAAAGGCACTTTTTAAAAACGTATGTTTTCTACCAGACCAGTCAGTAAGTAATTGTGGCAGAAGGTTTAGACTAGGTTTTAACATGGTATTACACTACAGTGAGTGTTTGGGATAATCAGGTCTTGGCTCATGTGTTCCCACAGCTTATCAGAGTTGGTATTTTTCAGTGATCTCCCTAGAGGAAGATCTTCCTTTCCTAAGTGGTTCCTAGCCTTTTCCAAATGAAAAAAATATATATCATTTTACTGAGACCTAGAACTTACTAGATGACATAAAGAAGTTGTTTCCAGAATAATGAAATGGTCATACTTTCTTAATTTTGAAATTAGGAGGTGGCTTATTCAGAAATTTGATTGCAGTGGCATCAGACTGGTCATTTAAATGACTGGTGGGTCACAGCTTTAAACTATGGAAGAGCTATAGAAATTCTGAAGGAGAACAGAAAGGGCTTCATGATATCTGCCTTCATTCATGAGACATAAGGTTAGGTTCTGATGCTGCCAAATAGTCATTGAAATGTGGTTGTTTTTGTGTGTGTGTTTATTTTGTGTTTATTCTTTAACCTTTAGCCCATAGGCACTGAGAAACCAAATGACTGTTCAGATTATCTGGTGAAAAATAATCTAAGATCCCTGCCTCTAAATTCTAAAATTCTTTGGTTTTCTATTAAAAGGAAAAGGACTTATTACTTTCAATTGGCAATCTATCCTAAAAATTGTGCAGAAGCAAAAATAATTGTGTTTATCTCTAGCAATGCCAAATGTAAAAACAAAAGACATCAAGATTGTTTTAGAATTAAATTTAGTTTTCATCATAAAATGCCAGAGATTTTATTTCATAACAGAAGTCTGTCATGTTCACAATAACACCCAAAATAAAACCAAAACAACCTTTTAAGAGGGTTGTTTTGTCACCTGGGTATATTATTGCCAATAGCAGATTATTTTGTTGTGTTTCAATAATATGGTGACTGCTATTATAATACATGTGTTAAAATTATTTGTTTAAAACATAATGATTGAAGCATCCTATATGCATGGGACACATACTATTTTCCATGAACCGTACGTATTTTCCACTTTAATATCTAAGAACTGTAGGCTAGAAACATCAGTGAAAGAACAATACTAGGGTGGAGGCCCTGGTTGTCATTCTTCTTAAAAGGACTCACTCATTTCTTGAGGAGGTGGACGGCTATATGTAGGGTCATTTAGTCCTGAGACCACCAAGCAGCATTTTGCACTTCCATACAGAGACACAGTGAGTCTGGGAAACATACAACAAGACTAGAAACCTGCCTCCATTGAGTGGGTCATGTTTTCTGGTCCTCAGATCACAGGTTATATGCTCAAATCCAAGATATATAAAATTGTGTGTTCAAATCCAAGATATATAAAGTATGTAGCTTCATTTTCTCTGTATGCAAAATAGGAAAAGTAATACCCATTTGGCAGATTTTCGCTTTGCATGTGAAGATTGACGCAGTACACATTCAAATGCAACTGCAGTTTTCTGTGAACTGTACACATGCTTGAGATGCTGTTTTCCATTCTACCTTTCATTTTGGGTAAGAATAGCCTTAAGGGTTACACCTCAACAACTCTCTCTTGTACTGAATAACTAATTTTATGTTCTTAAATATTATTTTTTTCCCTTGCCTGTTGGAAGTACCATTTGGTATGCTGGGCTGGTTTATTTTCATCCCTAGTGTATTTCTAATGTCCTCATCATCCTTTCAGAATTGGATTCTTGCTTCTGTGGCGTCTTATCAGAATTAGAATAAAATTTAATCGTTTTAAATCATCTCTGGTTCTTTTCTGAAGAACATAATCTGACACAAAAATGACATTAGTGTTAATCTCTGTGTCTGCGTCCATTTTTTATATTTCCTTTTGTTTTTGGGAAGTGTGCATGATTTTAATAAGATTAAATGTAAGAATACCATTTAAGAATGTTAAGTGTCTTTATGAGGGGCTTCTGCTTGGCCACTTGCTAAGCATCTGAATCCCTTTGTGATATGGATGAAAGTAGGGCCGCAGTATCAGTCATTTGCTTCTGGACCTGGGTTATGCAGCTGAAGCAGTAGTGGTCAATTTGTCCTTTTCCTTAGGGACTATCCATATTTATTGCTTCTTTGGCCTATGGAGCTAAAAGCCTGCAAGCAGCAGGGAAGTAAGTTCACAATTTTTACTGAGTGAGAAATCTTTGGCGGTGAGTGGATTAACCTTCACGGGGAATCTGTGACTAGCTGGCAATTTCCTTGCCTGTGAATACTGCTGCTAGAATCAGACATTTAGAGCTTGCACGATGGATAAAGATACATTTTCATTTTTAGCTTTGACCCTCAGGTGTCTTTTCATATTTTTAGTGCAGGCAGTCTTAAAGATTTTTGTTATGAGCTGTGAGATTAAATATGACGATGAAAAGAATACTTGTTTTATACTATCTCTCTTTCTTCCCACCCATCTGTATGTCATTTGCTTTTGAAATTTGTTCTTTATTTCTGTGTTCCGTGTGCAGTGAAACTGCTATTCTTTAAAAAATACTGGTTGTGAAATCGCATTAACATTTTCAGCCTACAATGTGTTGTTTTCACTACTTATTTCCTGCAGCCTGCTTATAGAAATTAAATCACTTATAAGTCATTTTTAATTTTGAAATTGTATGTGCCGGGCTCAGTGGCTCAGCCTGTAATCCCGCGCCTTGGGAGGCTGAGGTGAGTGGATTGCCTGAGCCCGTGGGTTGGAGACCCGCCTGGGCAACTTGGTGAGACCTCATCTCTACAATAAATCAAAAATTAGCCGGGTGTGGTAGCGCGCGCCTGTAGTTCCAGCCACTTGGAAGGCTGAGGCGGAAGGATCGCCCAGCAGGTTGAGGCTGCCGTGGCTGGGAGCGGCCACTGCACTCCAGTCTGGGTGACAGAGTGAGACTCCAACTCAAAAAAAAGAAAAAAAAAAAAAGAAATTGTATGCTTTATATAGGTATACTTTTTTTTTTTATAACTCCTATACCGACTTTTCCCAGTTGCCTTCAACATGGTCTTTAAAAATTCCTGTTTAAGTGTTAAAACATTTTGCCCAATGATTTTATGTTCTTTTCCTCCCACTGACACCTAAGTTTATGTGTCTTATAGTATTTTTATGGGTTCTCTATATCTATGAGCCTTTTTTTCCTTTAGTTTTTTTTCTTGTTTTTTCTCTGTTCTAATGGCTGAAACAAGATTGTAGATGAGCTTTTAAATAACTGAGCAAATTATAAAGAAATTAAAGTATGGTATTGGAGTGGGGTTGGGGTGGACTTTTGGGTTTCATTTCATATGTTAATATTACTACTCTTTTACAATAAGCACGCACGTTACCTTTGAAATTTTTTTTTTTAGTGTATGAAACCTCACAAAATATAATAAGAAAGCTGAGCATTTTTTTCCTTGTTTTCTACAAGTACTGTCATTTTCAGATTGTAAGATGGAATTGCAATCTTGATATTTATTGGATTAAGTTAAACCCTTTAAGAAGCATAATGTGTTTTCCTACTTTGGTAAGCCCTTTAATTCTCTGAAGTAATTCATTAACTGGCCCTCTTGTGACTTGGTGTTTCATCCCCTTGAGAAATGAAGTGTGGAATGGAAGCCCTTGTGTTCCCAATATCACACTGACAGTCCTGCCTCTTGGTGCCACTCCTTGTAAGCAGAGGATGAGAGGTCCCTGACCTTGAATGCCAACATCTTCTATCCTGTTTCCCATCCCTTCTGTGTCTTAGGGCATTGGCCCCGTATTAACTTTTCTCTGCAGTCATAAATGTCTGTCTGTCTGTCTGTCTGTCTGTCTGTCTGTCTGTCTGTCTGTCTCTCTCTCTCTCTCTCTCTCTCTCTCTCTCTGCTAGGTCTTTCCAATCATCAAATATATGCTCAGTGGGCCCAGTCCTCTCTCTCAGGCCTTTGTCTCACTGTGGCTTGTACTCCCTCACAACTCACAGATTTGGCCCCTTCCCAGCTTTCATGGAAATGGTCATATGTCTTCCCCTCAGAGGACCTTCTCAGTCCCTTCATTTGATGGTGGGTGACATCCCTTTGGCTTTCCACTACAGTCTCTGCCCTCAACATCCTTTTCTTTATGACATTTATGAATCAGAGTCTGTCTTTGTTTCTTTGTGTGTGTCTTTGTTTCTTCTGCTTCCCTGCAATTGCCTAGGCATTGTGTTGTTTACTCTTTGTAGCTCCTAGTAAGTTCTTCCGTATTTTTGAGTGAATAAGTGTTTGAATAAATTGAAAGAAAAAAGTCCATAATGTCATCACTTTTTCCGATCCTGCAATGGGTATATTCTTTTTTGGATGAGCTAAACTAACTGTTTTATAATGCCCTGTGATGTGGTATTATGATTTTTATTAACTGTGAGCTAGAAATTTCAGATTGTAGCTAAGTCAATGAAAACCCACAGATGATGAAGTCATATCCATTTGTAAACCTCATTAATAGTCATACTATTCCATCAGTGATATTTGATGACATCATTGAGTGTCACTTAAAATTTGCATATGGCAAAAAGACTGAAAAGTGATTATAAACCGAGGGACCAAGAAATGAATAGAAAGCGTAAGCTCTTTTGAGGCAAAGCAGTGTTCCTATTTTGGAAAATATGGTGATATAATGGAGAGCATAGCCTTTCTCATCCATAATTTTAAGCACTTGAGCTTTTTTTGAGACTGTCTTATAACTGAACATGGATTCAAGTGTAACAAGATGGGCACTGTTAGTCTATTACTGTCAGTCTATCTGTGACTAGTGATGCCTGCTATGTCACTGTTGACCACAGTAGTCTTGAGAAAGCCACCTGAGTCTCTAAAGGCTTTGTAGAGGAGGTGACAGACACAGAGTTAAGCTACTCTGTCCCACTTAGCAAGCCTTTTGTGGAATTTAGGGAAAAAATTACCAAAAAAGTGTTGTTATAGGCCCAAGATAGTTGTCAATTCTACTAGCTATAAAAACATTTGATTAAATATTTAAAATGTTTAATTATTAGGAAATATTAAATTGCTCTTCATGCTTATATAACTAAAGTGACAGACATTTTGTTTAATTGGAAAAACAATATTTGAACAAACCATTTGATTATTTTGAATAATTTATAAGCAATTGAGTTGAACATAATATAGTTAAATATTCTCTCTTGAAAATATTATATTTTTCATTTGTGAGCTGTTTTTAGCTGTAATTTAATTTTTTTTTTTTTTTTAACAGAGAATTCGTAGGTTTTTCATTTTCATTAGAATGAAAATAAATTATAAAGCTCTCGGAGCCCAAGCTAGCAAAATTTTTCTCTTAGAGATATTTTTTATTATTCTAAGAACAAGGGATCACATGTTCAATATATAAAATATAAATATTATACATTCTAATCTTTTAATATATAATACCTAGTACATAACTTTTGGGAATTATTTTCTTCATTCAGTTCTAGGTGTAAAGCTTTTTTATACATGGATATTTGGTGGAAGTGGAAATTTGACATAAGAATTATTTTGAGTTTTGGAAATTGTCTTCAAATGGAGAGGAAATATCTTTGTTTATTATGGTATTGCACAAAAAGTTTCGTAGTTAGTGGAATTGGTTCTGGTATGAAGTTGACCTCACATAGGCTATAGAGAATTTTTTGCTTTTTATGCTGATGGATAGGAGTCCCTCTTCCATATTAGCCTTAGGGTTCATTAGGCATCTGTGTGAGATGAGTGATTCTAACGTTCCCTATTACTTGGAATATAGTATAACTCATATAATCATATGAGGATTAATTTGATGATATTATTTCTTTTTTATTTTTAAGATGCTGTTTATTTAATTTTTAAATGTAATATATTCATAGTTTCAAAATCAAACATTATACATGGATTTGCAAAAATTATAGTCTTGCTCCCATAGCTGTTTTTTTGATCACCCAGCTCTCCTCTCCATATGCAACCACAATTATCTTCTGGATCCTTTCAGATTGTACCAGGTTTTTATGAACACATATGGAAATATATTTTCATTTCTTTATATAAATACCATCTACAGTCTTCTGTCCTTAGATTTTTTGGGGGCTTAATACAGCTCAACAGTCTTGCCATATTGACACATAAATTGTGTCCATTTTTGAAAGATTTTAATAATTTTTCTTTGCGAGTATGGACCACTGGCTATTGGTAGGCATTTAGGTCATTTACTGTCTTTTGCTATTGCAGAAAAGTATTGCAATGAATACCTTTTATATACAAGTCATTTTGTATTGACTATCTCTTAGATAGATGTCTAACAATGAAATTATACATTTATTCATTATACAAGAGTAGTATTTACATTTATAACTGGTGGATGTGTCAAACTGACCTCAGTGGACATGGGACCAGGTTTCACTTCTATGCCCAGGAGACCTCATTCACTCAATCATATCACATTGCACATGACATTCTATGCAGTCTGTTACATTGACTTGATCGGGTATGCCCTTAAAATATTTCCCTTTACATGGTCTCTAAAGCAGAAGGCTTTTGACGCACTTGGCCAACACAGAGGTTGAAAGTGGGCTCCTTGACTATTAAGGAGCACAAGTCATTTATACCCCTTCTTTTTCCCCAACAAATAGCAGCCAAAGAAAAGGAAGACTTTGGGTGGAAGGGTTAGTTCTTGTTACTTTTTTAGAACATTGAGTTCAGCTCCTTAGTATTTACTTCGTTGTCAGTCACTCTGAAATGGCTCAGCTGCCCCTCCTCCTGGTCTCAATATTTTCTTCCTTGCTTAATTTCTCTAATTTTTTTTCTCTCAAAATTCTCAAAAGAGTTAGAGACTGGGTGAAAACTCTCAGAGTTTGAATATAGGGAAGCATCCAAATTCTACAAAAAATTCATTTTTAAGTGGTAAATGTGCATCAAAATTCTTATTAGTTTTTTACTTGAGTGCAGCATATTAGTAAATTTGCCTGAATAATCTATGGAAAAGAATTGATAAGTACAGGTTTAAGTTTAAGAAATATTATTCTTCAGTTACCTGACTCTGATACTTTTGGATAACATTTTTAGAAATGATAACTACATAAAGGCAGCATATAAATCAAATGAGACTGTGGAAAATTTTCACTTTTGACATAACTTGTGCATTTAAAAAAATATTTTAAATCTCTGGTATTGATACATATTTTTCTTTCATCAACTAGAATGGGGTTATTATCCCCTCCCCCATTCCTATCTCCTGCTTGAATGAAAATGACTAGAATAATGGGGACAGAAAAAGGATAAGATTTTTTTTTAAGATGGGTAGCTCACTAAAGCTTCTTAAAAAATGACAGCCTTATGCTTAATTCTCAATAGTAACTTGTGCACATAAATTCTGGGTAGACAGAGTCAATAGTTTTTTTCTCCTATTTGTATGCCCCGAGGTTAGGTGTTATTATAATGTATTTCTGTGTTAATGTGTGTGTGTGTGTGTGTGTGTGTGTGTGTGTGTGTGTGTTTTCTCCTGTTATACCTTAGATTCTATGTTACATAATGGTGTAGAAACCACTTATTTAAGAGATTTAAACTTTCTGTAACAAAAGTAGTTTTCTTACCAAACTTAAACATGCTATGTTGTTCTTGATTTCTGGGATTCATTGAAAAAAGCCCATCTTCTTGAGATACAAGATTTGTGTTGGTGGAATTGATCTATTTGGGTACTTGAAAATGTGTTCAACATATTAGTGTCTCATTTATAACATTTCTCATTCCATGAAGGATTGTTAGTGGTTTATATTCTCATTATTTTATCACCTATTAGGACTTAGCATTCCTTCTGTTACATTCATTATTGTGTCATTAGTTGGCTTAGGTGAGTGTTGAGGAATTCTGACTGATCAGAATTTTCTGTCTCTGAATGTGCTGGTTAGTTGACTCTGGGAAGCAACTGATTTTAGATTGTTCTTGATGTTTCCAAACTCTTCCCTATCTGAGATTTAGGAAGTTGAGATGATGTGTTACCATCTGCGATTATTACAAAAGAAAGTCTCAGAGATAGCTACAAAAACAATCATTTCCCTCTTCAGTTGTTTTCCGGTTATTTGTAGAATCAAAGTGTAAACCAGAAATAGTTACACACACCAGTATCAAAAAGTATTATATTAACTATAGATATCAAATATGGAATTTCTAAAATTGCATTTAATTGTTTAGAATGATGAAATGTATGTCTCTGTTTAAATGACTTTTTGTTATTTCATAATCCATTGTTTTGGACACCTTTATGTCAGTTTTTCTATCTCTTACACCTAAAGTTGTTCTAATTTAATAAATGCCATGCTTAGCAAAAGTAGAGAATTTGCACAGCCCAGAAACCTTGTGTGAATGTGTGGTGTGTGAATGTGAATATGTGTTGGTGTGTGAATGGTAGTAGTTATGGTGTTACATTGAAGTTATTTTCACAAAGACAAGAGAGCCTGGGATCCTGATGCTTGCACTTTTACCAGCCAGTGATATTTTGCATGTTCTTCTTTACTTTTCTTATGCCATTTCTCTATAGGTACCTCTAATCCTGACAATTGTCTTTGTAAATCCATTCATTCTTCTGTGTCCCCATTTCTTCTTCCTAAGACCACGCCACCAGCACCTCTTCCATGGATTGCAGTTGCACTGCATTGTAGCCATCCTCTCTATCCACATCTCCCTCTCTGCTGTGGTCAGAGTGACGTGTGGGCAAGAGCTCTGCTTAGCACCCTTTGGGGCTCTTATTGTCCTCAGCAGCACTGAGGGGTAAAGTGGTTAACAGCTGCATGAAGACACGGTGATCTGGATTGGAATTTCATAGCATACCTTATGCTGAGCAAGTTCCTAAAGTTTCTGAGTTTCAAGGCAAGCTTCCTACTTTCTATGATATATCTCAGAAGATTAGATGAGCTAGGTCATGGAAAGCTCTGAAAACAGTACCTGCCACACAGGAAACCCTCAGTAAGCATGAGTGTTGATGCTGGTGTTTCTGTCCTTGTTGTGGTTGGGTCTTCCTGATCTTCCTTCAATGATCTCATTCCAGCAGTCCCTTCCCACTCCTGCCAGCTCTCCTCAACTCCTACTGGACTCCTCATGCTCCCTATTCTTGCAGCCCTGGGCCTTTGAACATGCTGACTGACTCTCCCCTTTTTCCTTCCTTGGTCTTATTCTTCAGGTCTCATCTCCAGTTTTAGGGGATGTTTTTCCTGACACCTCCCTCCTTCATTCCATTATCTTTAGCCACACCCCAACCCGGCTGAACCCAATGTCAGGTGCACATAGTCGTGTCTTATTCTTTTTCCATCATCGCACTTGCCAGTTTCCATTTTAATTACATGTCTCTTTCATCTTAACAAGGGCAGGACTCTTATGTTTCTCAGAGTTTTTCATTTGTATGTTTGTTTTGGTTTTTTTTGAGAGCGGTATGACTCAACTTATGGTGGCATTGGATCTCCTTAACAAACACTTGCATCTCAGCATGTAATCCATATTTTTATTGGATACATTTGTTATTGTCAAGGGCTATCTGCTTGTAATTTGTACATCTAAAGATATTCTTCTCTTAAAACATTTTTATAGCAAGCCTTCTGATTTAAAATATCTTGTTCCATAGAGAGCAAATATTTTCTTACATTGAATGTTTAACTTTTCAAGAATCTCCTCTAGATTAAATTGGAGAAGGTTTGAGGGGAGGGCAAGGAATGTTGGTTTGATTATATCAGCAGAAATCTAGGCTTTTGGACTTACTCGTGTTTTAAGTCCCTGGAGGGACTAATTTTCTTGAGAACTTTGTATTTTAATCATATACAACCCCCATTCAGTAATACTTTCATAAACTTTTGGCTGAGACTGTGGTACTAATGTCCTGAACTCAGAGAGAGAAACATATTTTTGTTGATTGGCCAAGAAAAATAGGTCTCAATTCAAATAAAAATAATGTATTTGTTATTTTAAAGAGATTTTTCCATTGAGTGATCTATTAAACTTTTTGGTAATTTAATTGTCTAATATTGGATATGACTTAGGCAGTGATTTGATGTATTTTCTGTGGCTCAGTATAATGACTGTTTGAATTTTAAGGTTTTGCTTTTCACTTGGAGGTAACTTATGTTAGATTATACATCATTGTTTAATGGTTAACTTTTATTTCTTTTGTTGTAGATTTTAATAAAAGATGGATCCCATGTCTTATTTTCTTAAATGTATTTGAAATGGTAAAATATGCAGATAATTTTTATTGAAGGTGAAAACGCTTTCTTTAATGTGCTTTAAGGTACTTTCTTTAAGGTATCTGTACAATTTTCCCCCTGCTGTTGGTAAGTGACTGAAACAGTGCTTTGGCGGTATGGCACCCTGGAGAAGCTTTTCTCTTTACTTCTCTGACCTTCTGTTTCTAAACTCATGTGTATTATTTACGGAAATTGCTTTCTTCTGTTCTATCCGCCCTATGTGCTCTTCTTTGGTGAACTTATATGTTACTTTAGTTTCTCTTCCCATTCCTGCAGCCTTGTGCATGCCTGCAAGGACCAGTTGATCATGTCTATCTATATATCTTATTGATCACTCAGATCCAACAAGGATGAAGTTACCATCTTTATGTGTCCTCCCAAGCAGAGGGAAAGTGGTTGCTAGTAAAAAGGGCAATGTGACTTGAAACCACTTGTTCTGGACCAGGATCTCTGTGGAGCTGGGCAATGTATAGCAGCTTCTGTAAGCAGAATTACCTTACTGCCTGTGAAATCATGAGTAGTTAATTTCCAAATGTTTCCTGGACCTAGAAAACTCTATGATTGTCTATGATTTTCTTCTTTTAATTTTGCCATATGTCTTCCAGGCTTCAAACTTCTTCCTTTTTTCTCTTCCAACTCCTTCATATTTTACCTATTGCCAGGCACTATATATTATACCTTCAAGAGTGAAGAATGAATATATATATATATATAGCACCTGTTCTCATTTCAGCCGTATTCCATTGGACTGGACTGATGTCTTCCTCTCCATCTGTTCCTTTTTGAAGGCAATTCTACATATTTCTATTTGCTTAATCTTCCAAATAGTCATTTGGATTGCCTCACCTGCAAGTTTAAATGCATGAAGAAACTCCCTATTGTATTCTAATTTAAAATTAAACTCATTAGCTTGGTATTTTATGTTCTCTTCAATAGAAATTTCTTTCTTTTTTTTTTTTGAGTTGGAGTCTCCCGGCCATCGCAGCCTTGACCTGCTGGGCTTCGGCGATCCTTCCGCCTCAGCATTCCGAGTAGCCGGAATTACAGGCATGCGCTGCCATACCTGAATGATTTTTTGATTTATTGTAGAGATGAGGTCTCGCCAAGTTGCCCAGGCGGGTCTCGAACCCGCGGGTTCAGGCAATCCACTCACCTCAGCCTCCCAAAGCGTGGGATTACAGGCTGAGCCACCAAGCCCGGCTACAAATTTCAAATTAACTTTTTTAGGCATCATCTGCTACCATGATCTCATATATCTTCTAGTCTCTGGTGGAATTCCATACCTTCCTTTACAATAAATTCTACTCCTGTCCTCAGATATCCCTAGACTCCCCCTGCCTTCTAAGTCAGCAGTGTGTCATTTAATTAATTACTGAATTACTTAATTCAGTCTTTGATATCGTATGTGTTGGATGCTTGCTGTAAGATTCCACTTAAAAATGAGGGGTGAGGATCAGGGATGCTTGTCATGCAGACCACAGAAGGATCCCATCCCCATACTTATTCACTGGGATCTTGAGTAAGCTCCTTAGCCTCTAGATTCCTGGAGGAGCCCAGATTTGGGTTGAAACGGCCACTTAATGAAAACTAATACACGACAAGTTTATCTGAATAGTAAAAAAAAAGAAGAGTGTGGTGAAATTTTGTGGAAATGCAAGTAATTTATTTCAGCTAATGATCTTTCTACAAAGTGCCAATCAGTTTTTATCACATGGCTTAGATGTTATTTTTTATTGCTATGGTGAAAAAGATGTTTTGGCGTTCTCTCTGTGTGTAGCACCCTATGAAGTAATGCTATAATGTGCCCGCAATCAGAAGGCCTAGATTTGACTCCATCCCTGAGGGATTCATTAGCTTGACCTCGCTGATCTGCCATTTCCTCATCTGGATCATTGGGGAAATTGCCTCTTTTTTTCTGATGCCATTTTCAAAAGCTTTAATGATTATACCATGGTGGGCAGCTTATGCTCTTGACCCAGAAAAAGTTAAATTTCTATTTCCCTTGTCTGTGTGACCTCAGCAATGCGAAATGACTCTTTCCTCTTTTGATTTTCTTATTTGCAAAGTGGTAGATAATATAACCTATCTCGTAGACTTTAGTAGAATGAGATAAAATAATGTCAGTCAATATTCAATAAATGTCAGTTATTTTAATTACCATAATGTGCTAATGCAAGCCTAATATAAAATTTATCATTATTTTCTGCCACTTACCCAATCCTAATCATTGCTGCAAAATTTCAATAGTCATTTCTATCATTAGGAAGTCAACTTGCTCCTTATCTTTAAATGCAAGTCTTTGTTGGATAGAATAATGAGCAAATTACATTCAACAGGCTATTATAAAGGTTTCTAGGTTATAATTTTTTGTATTTAAAAAAAATTTATATGTATGATCGGTATTATCTTTGTGCTTTCCACATGTGTTAGATGGTTATGCTTTTTCTACAATTATACATATGGTTAAAATCCTTTGATAATAAAAAAGAATAAAGGATAGCCAAGAATATGCCAATCAGCATATTTTCTGACTATATTAGAACTGTAAACACTTTAAATAAGATGGTTCTTAATAATCTTACTAAGAAGTATTGGCATTATGGCAAGCTTCTTTTTTTGTAAGTAAAACAGATTTTTACTTACTTGTGGCTATAATGCTTCCCATCTAGGTTTATCTTTTATTTAAATTCAAAGAGGTATCTAGACCGAAGTAACATTGTAACTAGAATCTAAATTCATGACTGTATCATTATCTCAGTTCATGGATACTTTAGCTAGTATATATGACACATAAAAGTTTGCTTTCCCAGTTTCTGAGATTTTGCTATTTTGTAACCACTTATAGCTTTACAATATAAAAGGAATTCATTTTTATAATGTTTTCTATTTCAAATTTATTTAGAATCTTTATGCATTAAGTTAAATGCATAAGCATTCTACTCTGATTCTAAAAACCAAGACAATAACTTTTAATATAAAATTTCTATATGCGTACTTTGGTTTTTTAAAGAATTTTTTACTGTTTACTCTTTACCACTTTCAGCCTGTTTCTTTGGTGGGCGATTTTGCATTGCCAAGAAGTTTTCATTTAGCTTTCCGTAGTCACTTTTATTCTGTATGTGTGCATATGTGTGTATGTTTGTACCGGATTACACAAAATTTAATTTTAAAGCTTCTGTATGGTTTCTTTTGACTTAAAATATAGAATAAAAATTGTTCTTGCCCTCTTTAACCCCACTAGTGGTTTGAATCAGCAGAACCACTGGCTTGGTAGTCCTTTCCTTGTCCTTTTGTCCCACTGACTGGGCTACTTACTTAGGAGGCCGGCCATCTTCTTCTTCCATGCAAGCAGTGAAGGGCTACAACATTTTCATCTATATTTTGAATAATATGTGCACTAATATAAATGAGTTTTTCATCTTTCATGTGTAAGCTCGAAGGTAGAAAATAATTTATAAAATTTTAAGGCATATTTAACAAACAAGCAATCATAAATTAGAAGGTTTTGGTTTCCTTGGGTTATTTGGAGTGCTTCTGGTCTTGCTAGGCTTATTCAGAAGAATAGTCCTGTCAGTCACTGGTTCAGAATTTTTTGTAAGCAATGGAGTCTCAGGAGATGGGAGAGATTCTTTCTCAATTAGGCTACCTGTCTTGAAAGTTTGGGCCATGGTGGAGCTGCACTGGAAGATGAAATCACATTCTTGGGAGTTGCTCTCTTGCAAGGAGCCTTGGTCTACGTACCCTCTCTTTCTGTCAACTTTTTCTGGTTGCCATACCTAGTGTATTCCACCTCCATACCCAGCTCCCCTCAGTCTTGTTTGTGTCTTCCTTTCTGTACCATGTAGTTGCCACCCCCCAAACCCAAGCCCCACTCCTTCCTCACCTCTATGTTCCTGGGACCACTCTCCTACTCTCTTTCCTGGTTATGGCTCATCTCTCAACTAGAACGTATTGAAAGTCTCCATTCTTAACACTCTGAGTCAGGTCATCTGCAATCAGGAACATTTGTTTGAATAGCATGACTATTTACCATTAAATTTTAGGTCTTGATGTGTTATTATAGTAATATTTAGAAATATTTCAAAACTTCAAATTTTTGAAATTACTATGTGATTATTGGTTCTTCAGTTTCCTATTTTTAAAAAATAGACCCTATAGAAGTAGATTCTATAACACTTGAACTATTTTTATTCTTTTCTTTAACTCTTTTATACAAAAGTATACTATTCTCCAAAAGGACATTTTAGCGTAAATTAAGCCACCATGCACATGTAAAAGATGGATTCTGTTTTTCCAGTTGTTTAACATTTATTTATGTAAAAAATGCTACAGAGAATGAAGAAACCCAATTTAGTGAACTGTTCATGATGTACCAGGGATTGTAGATATTAGGAGATAGAATCAGTTGGTCTTGGCATCAAGTGTGATTTTTTTTTCTGTAATTGACACTTTAAAAATGGCTCACAGCAATTTCAGTAGAATGGAGCAACACGCATCAGGTTTTTAGGATGTTAAGAAGAAAATGGGAGGTATAAGCCGGGCTCGGTGGCTCAGCCTGTAATCCCGCGCCTTGGGAGGCTGAGGTGAGTGGATTGCCCGAGCCCGCGGGTTCGAGACCTGCCTGTGCAACTTGGCGAGACATCATCTCTACAATAAATCAAAAAATTAGCCGGGCGTGGTAGTGCACGCCTGTAGTTCCAACTACTTGGAAGGCTGAGGCGGAAGGATCGCCGGAGCCCAGCGGGTTGAGGCTGCGGTGGCCAGGAGCGGCTACTGCACTCCAGTCTGGGTGACAGAGTGAGACTCCAACTCAAAAAAAAAAGAAAAAAAAGAAAAAAAAGAAAATGGGGGTATAAAACACAACTGCTAAGAGAAGTAGAAAAAGGGGCTTTGTTTTGTTTTGTTAAATGATAGGGAAGATTATTGCACAGTTGTTTGCTGATGGGAAAAAGCCATTGCTCATTTGGTAGGACTGTATGCTCAAAATTTAGAGTTAGAGAGAATCTTGATTACTTGCATTAATAAGCCAAATTTCATCATGCTTCATATTTGATTAGTTCCTTCTGGAGTCTTTCAAAGACCTTTCTGGTTTCTACTGACCTAAATGGTTTTGTGTTACTGGAATACATCTTGTTGTCTATTTCTTCCAAGCAGATCATTATAAATGTATTAAATATCGTTGGTCTTGATTCTTCTCCCAAGGGATGCTGATATTAAAATCTCTGTTCATGCTAAGAAACGTTTTATGTTTGTTTGCTAGAAAATATTATTTGACGGGTGATTTTATTTTTTATCCTCTGCATGCATTGTTCTGTGTAATGAGATGATAGAAGTGTACATCCTGAATTCATAGCTTCTCCTTTTACTTTTCTATTATACTTGTGCTAGTAGGTAGATGTTTATGTATAAATCATCATACCTTATGGTATTTCACACTTACAAATATAGAAATATATGTGACCATCAAAATGAAAGGGAATTTAAGGGTTAATCTTTAGTCTGAGGTGAGCTGCTTTTCTGGGGAGTAATATTGCTTGGGGACTGCCTATAAATAAGAAGATAAAAATTGGACCAGAGTTTCATGGTTTCTTTTCAATTCCCCATGTGATTATAAATTTGCCAGGTTGTTAATATTTGAACTTTAATAATGGTCCTGTGAGTTGAAAACACCACTGTGATTTTAAGGTGGTCTGGAAAACCTGGGCAATTGTTATATAATTTAACTTAACTTCTTGAAATTCCAGCTCTGATGACAACGATTTTGATAATAGTAAAAACATAGCTAGCTCTGTTTTTTGTTTTTTTTTTTAACAGCCAAAGATTCAGTTGTGTATGTGTTTGTTCATTATGTGAATCTTGTGCTATATTTGAGGTCATTTTTGGCTAGTAATCACAAGAACAACCAATTTTTAAATTTTTTAAAACATTCTAATTTATTTTAATTGATAAAAATTGTATATATTCTGTACAACATTTATACACACACACACACACACACACACACACACACACACACACACACACACACACGCATTATGGAATGGCTAAATCCAGCTAGTTAACATATGTATTATCTATCTCACATTTTTATCTTTCTTGTGGTGAGAACACTTAAAGTCTACTCTATCTTAGCAATTTTCAAGAATACAATATATTACTATTAACTGTATTCACCTTGTTGTATTGGGTTGTTGCATAAGTTTATAGTGTTTTTGTCACATCAAAAGCAAATGCTACAAACTTATGCATCAGCATAATACAGTAGCTATCTTACGTTTATTCCTCCTTACTGAAACTGTGTAAGCTTTGACCAATATCTCCCCCTCTCCTGCTTTTAACTCCCCCACCCTTCCAGCCCCTGGTAATCACCATTCTACTCTCTGCTGCTCTGAGTTCAACTTCTTTAGATTCTATAATAAATGAGATTATGGCATTTGTCTTTCTGTGCCTGGCTTATTTCACTTAGTATAATGTCCTCAAGGTTCATCCATGTTGTAGTAAGTGACAGACTTTTTGCTTTTTAAAGGCTGAACAGTAAGTAGTCAATGGTGTATATATACCAAATTTTCCTTGTTCATCATCCATTTATGGATGCTGAGGTCAATTCCATATCTTGGCTATTGTGAGTAGTGCTACAAAAAAAAAAAAAAAAATTGGTGTGCAGAATATCTCTTCAACAAACCAATTTCATTTTCTTTGGAATATATACCCAGCAGCAGGATTGCTAGATCATATGCTAGGTCTATTTTTAATTTTTTAAAGAACCACTGCAGTGTTTCCCATAAAGGCTGTACTAACTGACATCCCCATCAGCAGTGTGTAAATGTTCCTGTTCTCTACATCCTCTAAAATGCTTATCTTTCATCTTTTTGTTAGTGGCCATCTTAACTACTGTGAAGTGATATTTCATTGTGGTTCTGTTTGCATTTCTCTGATGATTAGTAACCTTGTATATTTTTTCATATACTTATTGGCCATTTATTATTACCTGTTGGCCTTTTTTTTTTTTTTTTTTTTGAGAAATAGTGGTGTATTCAGATTCATTGCCCACTTATTAAATGGGTTATTTGTTTTCTTTCTATTAAGTTGTTTGAGTTCCTTATATGTTTTAGGTATTACTCTCTTATCAGAGATATGGTTTGCAAATATTCCTCTCGTTCTGTATTGTTGATTGCTGATCCTCAGCAGTACAAAAGCTTTTTAGTTATTTTTGCTTTTGTTTCCTATAATTTTGGGTTCCTATCCAACAGGAACTAGCATGACTTGAACTTTTCTAAGCTCTTTATATTTATTATCCTGAAGCAGAGCAAATAAGGTAGATTTTAGCATTATCATACTCATTTTCTGGAAGAGAAACTTGAGTTACAAAAGTCATATAACTTGTTCTAAGTTCACAAAGTAAATACACCTTAGCTTCAAATCTAGGTCTTTCTAACACCAAAGCCCATGCTATTATCTAGTGTACTAGAACTATGGAAAGAAAGGCAAGTTCTCAGGGGTGAGGGTGAGTGCCCGGGATGTGCTTTGGAAAGTCTGTGACATCTGTTCCTTGAATATATGTAGACTTGTTCCCCTCTTAAGGTCTTTGGTCTGTTGCTTTGCCTGGAATGTGCTATCCCCTGATATTCTTCGCTTAACTCTCCTGGGTCCTCCAAGTCTTTGCTCAAACCTCACCCTCTCATTGAGCCTTCTCTGATCTCTGTTCACAAGTTTATCTTGCTGTTTATGCTATGTGCCTACTCTTCCACCTTCTGCATTCCCTCTTCTTACCATCCTCATTTTTAACAGCAATTTTTTTACATATATAATTTATATATTACGTTTATTATATATTTTCTATTACTGCCTATTAAAATGTAAGCTTCAGAAGGTCAGAAACCTTTTCAGTTTTGTTCACTCATCTGTTCCAATTGCTTAAGACAGTGCTTAGCATATCATAGGCATTCAGTAATTGAAGAAATAAATAAGTGAAGGGGTGGGTGAGAACTCCCTGAATTCACTTAGATTTACTGTTTTATGAGCTTGTTGCTAAGACAAGAGTTCATGACTTTTATCAGATTTTTGCGTTATCAGATTGGATCCATAGTTTACCCCAAGTTGTAGTGATTTGTTTTCTTTTAATTTGAATGAAAAAAACACAGATGCCTGATTTGTAGTTGCATTTAAGTCATATAAATGTATAATATAAAGAACTATTCAATATTAGTTCAGTTTAAACTTTTTCTTGGGATTGTTATCCTAGCATTAAATTACATTTTCTTGCATTACTTTTTTCCCTCTTCTCCTTTCAACACCCAAGTTTTGCTTTTATTTGTAATTTTCTTGATCAATTTTAAGATTTTAATATTCAACAATTTTCCTATTATTTTTATATTTAATTTTACAAATACCTAGTGTCTTATGCTAAACCACTTTTGTGTGTAGTCAATACAGACTGGTAACTTAAACATTTCTAAAATAAAAAGTTAAGTAATTTTCTGAAGATTAGTAATCATGAATATTTAAGTAGACCTTTAATTTATTTGCTCAGGATTATGAGACAAAAGAGTAAGTCTAGCAGAGAAACAGTTATTTCACATTCCTATTGGGAAAATGGATAATGTACAAAATAAAGAATATATAATAAACATCATCCACGGTACTTTACTGTCTTGAAGAGTTCCATGATAGACACTTAAACATTTACTGTTAAATTTTAAAGTTCTCTATCTCTGTATGTAGCATGTAAACATTTTTCAGAACTAGTACATTCAAATTGTTGAAAATGAGCAGTTGCGAAATAGATTATTTTTATAAACTTAAAAGAAATTTTTATAAATATAGTTTTACTGAAAAAAATTATATATATATATATATATATTTTAAAATTTGATTTTAGACTGTCTTGCTATTTCTCCCAGACTCTGAAAAGTAAACTTTATCCTTTTTAGATTGGCCATTGATCATTTTCCTCTGTGAAATTTTTTTTTACGATCACTTTGTAACCTGTCAAACCAATGATATTTTTATTTGAACTTTGTTGAATAGTATCTGTGGAATTTATTCCTAATCTATTCCTCTCTTCTTTTTTTTTAAGTGAAAACTCAGAAAAGCTGAACAGTAATAAATATAATTGGTAATCCAAAAAACAATTGGAATTTCATTTTTGATCTTTGAAAATAATAATTATCTTCAAATCACCTTTAAGAATTTCTATGGCAGTTTAATTACGATGATTAATAAATAAAATGATTAAAAAATAAAACACATTGAGAGAGGAGACAAAATGTAAGGTATTCATGAACTGAGGCGAAGAGTATGTGGTGTGGTATCTTCTTTCAATTTTCTTCAGGTTTGAAGCTTTTCAAAATAAAAATATTGAGCAAAGGAAATTCTATGTAATCCATATACTGCTTTGTTTCTTTTCAAATCTGCAAAGTGAATTCATTCTTTTCTGGATATAGCCTTTGCAGTTCATGATGTAGAAAGCATTTCATGATCCCAATTTATGATCTTTAAGGAATACAAACAGGCACAAAACCCACAGGCTATTTTGTTTGCAACCACTTCTATTTGTTCATAATCTCACCTTCCGTATTCTATCTCCAACAAGTGGGTGTTGATGTTAATTTCTGTCAGTGTCTGGCCAGGTTTTCATTTTCATTTCGCATCAGGTTGTTCCCTTAGTCATCCATTGTCTTGTGGAGAACTAAACTTCAGGTTATGACACTGGGAATTGGGACAAAGTTAGATGTGGTAGGTGCAGAGATGCCTAAGGGAAGCCTGGCCCCTCTGGAAGCTGAGTTTACTCACTGTTAGAACCTCTCATCTCTGCAGGCTTTTTTCTTCTGCTGTGGCCTGGTTTTGACCAGGAAGCTGCTGTTCTTGTTAGGAATGCTCTCTGCAACTTTTCCCACTGCTCCCCCATCCATGTGTTAGGTGGCACAGAAATGGGCTGCTCTCCTGGCCCACTTTCCACGGTGCATTTAGTACTGCTCTGTCTGGGCAAAGCATAGTTGACTGTGAAAAGACAAGATTTGGGCGATTGTAGATACTCTGTTTCCCTTCATGTAAGATTTTTTTCAGTAAACTCTGTGTCCTGTTTATACCTGTGGTGCTGGCAATATATGTGTTGCACTGTTTACAGTTGACATGCCCTGTTCTTAAGTAGTCTCTTTCGAGTAGGGTAGATCACATGTGGACCCTTGATTCAGTGAGTAAATAGTAGGTTACAGGGACTGGATTACTTCACCCCTGCAAGTTACAGTTCTCTACTCATAGACTAGGAACAGCACATATATAGTGCCTGGCACATTCATGGGAGGTCTTTTCAGCTTACATTTTCCTAGTGCTTTCTTAGTGATGTTGCTTTTTTTAATTGATGTGTAATAATTGTCCATATTTATGGGCTACATGTGATATGCTGTGACATGCATAAAATGTATAATGATCAAGTCAGGGTATTTGGGTGGGGGATCCATCATTTTGAGTATTCATCATTTTTAAGTGCTGGGAATATCCCAAGTCTTCCTTTCTGACTATTTTGAAATACTTTGTTGTTAACTATAGTCACTGGACTCAGCTTTTATAGAAACCGCAGGATTTTGACCCAAGGACATGATTTAAAACAGATCCTTTCCAACTTTTCAGTCTGATCAGTGTCACAAGGCAGTGTTACAAGTATTTTTTCAGGGTGTTTTATGGGTAATGGTGTCATGGGGTGTTGAGTGCATTGAGAAGACACCTGTACCATAGCGGTACTCTTCTTAGGTATGTGGGTACAATGTATGTGCTTCAGTTTTTTAAATGAGATTTGTACCCTGATGGTATTTCATTTAAACCGTTAGAAGCAATGAAATCTGTAACTGGAAGTAAGTCTCTTTGACCTAATCAAATATTTGACTCAACTACTTTGACTTTTGCAATATTATGACTAGTGTCACAAATTTTATCTTGTGTTAATAATTCTTTTAAATTGTTATTAATATCTGACTTGCTAATTTGCTACCCTAAAGAACATTTATAGTCACAACCCCTTCCTCAGTTTTTCTTGTAATTTTACTTTTATAAAAAAAATCCTCATATGTAGAGGTGATTTCATAATGATAGAGAACAGGGCCACAATGGTAGGGCCACATGAGGAGTGGGCTTCATATAATGTCCAAGGGACAGGCAGAGCCTGAGAAAACCAACATGGTGATAGAGAGCTGTGAATTAGGTAACGAGGGACCATTAGAGATAAAGAAGAATCAGGATGAAAGAGCTATGAGACTTATTTTAGAAATTGCCTAATGACAGATTCAGGGTTTTGAATAGGAAATAGTATTTGGTATTCAAAAGGTTTCTCAAATAAATGGAAAAAAGGTAGAGCTGGCCCTTGAAAGCTAATCTGAATAACAAAGACAGAGCTGACTTTACAGGAAAAGTGTGAAAGGCTTCTGAAGGTGCTTCCTTCCTTTGTCTTTATATGAAGATGCTGCACATTGTTCATACACAATTAAACTCGGCCATGCTCTGGAGTCAGGGCAGTAAATGGAGGGATAATGTGGTTTTTAAAAAATACATTTACAGTCTAGATTTCTAAAATTTAGTTTAGTTTGTGATCACTTACAAAGTCTATTTTTTTTTTTTTACCTGACATACTGCCTAATATCCTTTTTTTTTTTCATTGAGAAAATTCCTGTTCCTAGTATTCCAGTTAACTCTGTTCTATTATTTGAAGAACAAATAAGCAGACATCTTGGTCCTTTTTTATTTATCTGAACAAGAGTATTTCCAGAGTAAAACTGTTCTGATCCCTGAGTGTGACCTGAATAAATATTTCAAACCTTTTATTTTTGCAGATGAAAGTTACTAATATCTGCTGTTTCTTATTTGTCCTATATATCATTTATTTAATCATTTTCTACTAAAAATTACAAGGAGTCTCTTTCTTTAAAGGCATCTTTTTCTGGTAAATATTGATAAGAACGTGTTTCATATAAAATGAGCTGAAGTTTTTTAGTCCATTTGCAAATCATGAATTCCAGATTTAATTATATCCCAAGGGAAAACCTGAGGAAACCAAAAGAACTAACATAATTGGGCCAAATTGTGTAATCAAAAGCAAATGATATGGTTATTAAATCTAATGAAATGATTTCCCAGCATTTAATTCAGTTTCTCTGATTCAAGAAATTTTAGTAATAAATAAATTTGTTGAAATGGACATTCCAGGCTGTCATCACTCCTAACAATCTTTTCCTGAAAACTGTTTTTGGTTGAAAATATTTCTGAAGATTACAACTTAAAGCAGATAGTGGGTATCTATTGGGACATGGGAAAAAGGAAAGGTGGCAAGAGGTGAAATGTAGGCCCTTATTAAAGCCACAAAGGAAGGAATGAAGGTAGTAAATTACTTTTTAAGAAGTTTATTTTTGAGTTGGAGACTTACTCTGCCACCCAGGCTGGAGTGCAGTGGCATGATCATGACTCACTGCAACCTCTACCTTCTAGGCTTAGGTGGTCCTTCTTCCTTAGTCTCCCAGGAACTGGGACTACAGGCATGCCACCATGCACAGCTAATTTTTTTATTTTTTGTAGAGATGACATTTCACTACGTTGCCTAGACTGGCCTTGAACTCCTGGACTAAAGCAATCCTCCTGCCTGGACTTCCCAAAGAACTGAGATTACAGATGTGAGCTATCGTGCCTTGCCTGCTTTTTAAGTATCATTATCTTGTATCACTACCTTTACTTTAGGTAAAATGTAAACACATCATAGACTAGTTTATAAAGATTTTGTAAAATTCATAGAAAAAAATAAATTGATAAAACAACATATAAAACTACAAATAGCATGTGTAACCCTTTCACAAATATGATTGTATTGTTCAGGGTTTTATAGAGAAACAGAACCAATAGGATGGCTATATAAAGAAATTTATTTGAAGAATTCTGAGAAGTCCCAAAATCTTCAGTCACCAAGCTAGAGATGCAGCCAGTGCTCTAAGTATCAGTCCAAAGGCCTTCAGGCTCCAGACTTAGGAACTTCCAAAGACAGGAAGAGACCAATGTCTCTGCTCACACAGGCAGAGGAGTTACCTGTTAACCTTTTATTCTATTCAGGTCTTCAACTGATTGGATAACACCCACCCACAATGGGGAAGCCACTGGGTTTTACTTAGTCTACTTGTTTCAATGTCAATTTCTCACAGACACACCCAGAACAGTATTGGACCACATCTGGACACCATGTGACCCAGTCAGGTTGATATGTAAAGTAATCCTCACCATGATGTTATCTTTAACCTTTAACCTTAACTTGTAATCTCAGATTCAGACTAGAATAACAAAAAGACTTCTGCTGGTTAGATTAACTAAGAGTGGGTCAGTCTCTCTCTCTCTCTCTCTCTCTCTCTCTCTCTCTCTCACTCAATTTCTCTCTCTCTCTCTCTCTCTCTCTCTCTCTCTCAATCTCGCAATCTCTCTCTCTCTCAGAGAAGATTGTTAAGAACTGAGAAGGATCTAAGATTTTACTTGCAAGCTAACAAGTTAGCCTGTTTCATTTTCATTTTCATGGATGTTGACAGAAGACATGAGACTCCTGGGTCAGAAATGACAGATTTCATTACTCTTAGACAGCAAGTAGCACAAGCATCAGCATATTTGGTTCAGTTCTCCTTATCCCAAGACCCTTGGAAGTGGTGCCCATGGGCGCAGATGGATGCCTGCACACTCTGTGGATCATGTTACAGTAAAGGCCTCTGAATTTAGGAAACTTGAATCTTTATAATGGTGGAAAGCAAGATTACCCTTTGCTTGGGAAGGAGACACTATCTCTGTCTCCATAGGCTATTTCTATACACAAAGCCTGGAAAAGCAAGTCCTGAACAAAGAGTCAATGTCTCTGTTCTCAAGGCATGCAAATTTGTGTGAGACTATTGGAGAATTCTCTTCAAGGCATGCAAATTTGTGTGAGACTATTGGAGAATTCTCTTCCAACACAGAAAATAAAAGCTGTGAAGTGGACAGTTTAATATGAGGTGGTAATATCAAGTGGTTTGATCATTTTAGAAAATTATTTGATCTAAGTACTTTTGAATGATAATGCCAGTTGAAACATTCTATTTTATACTTTCTTCAAGGGAATTAATCCTAAATGTTGAAATATTTTTATTTAGAAATCCATTCATTACTGGAGGTTTAAAATGTTCTTTGATAAATGAATATTTGAATGATATTGGAATATTGAGTCATTAAAAATGGTTTTTCTAAAGGTTGCAGTAGAATGAGGAATAAAATAAAATATTTATATTTCTATTATTACTATGTTTAAAAAAGCCTTTATACTTTGAGAAAACTGAAGGTAATGACAAAAGGTAAGTGGAAAAGATAAAAATCATCTCATTGGTTTGTCATTGTCTTGGAGAATATGGCATACTTTAATCACTCTAGCCAAACTTGTGCCACAGAAGATGGAAGACATTTACTTTTTAAAACAAACAATATGTTATGAATCAAGTTCCAGTTTTCTGCTCTTTTTTAATTTTTAGAGATCTAATATTTCAATGCATTTTCTTTAAGTTTTATCTCCATGCAGCTTACATAGTTGTCACGTAGTTGCCATATCACCCCCCATATTGAAATAATGGAGGTATTATTTCTAGATAATACAACATATTTAACATAAACATCTATTTTATTTTTTTCTCAAACTCCTGAGCTCAAGCAATCCTTTTACCTTGGCAACCAAAGTGCTAGGAGTCACCATGCCCAGCCTATTTTATTTTTTTAATTATAATTTTTTGTATTTTGTCTAGGTCAAATTGTGACTATGAGTATTTAATCTGGGATATTTGGGTAATGTGGTCTTTTTCTGTTTGTTTTTATTTTAGATTCAGGGAGTACATGTGTATGTTTGTGGACATACTGTGAGATGGTGAGGGTTGGGTCTCAGGTGGCCCATTCCCCATTTAGTAGTGCACATTTACCCAATAGGTAATTTCTGAGCCCTAACTCACCTTCTGCTCTTTCTTTATTGATGTGCCTAGTGCCTATTATTTCCATCTTTGTGTCCATTTAGCTCCCACATGTAAGTGAAAACATGTAGCGCTTGGTTTTCTGTTTCTGTGTCAGTTTACTTAAGATGATGATCTCTAGCTCCATCCATGTTGCTGCAAAGGACGTGATTTCATTCTTTTTTTTTTTTTTATGACTGTGTAGTATTCTGTGATGTATACATACCACATTTTCTTTATCCAGTTGGTGGACACTTAGGTTGGTGCCATGATTTTGCTATTGTGAATAGTGTTGCTTTGAACAGGTGTATTTTTAATATATTGATTTATTTTCCTTCGGGTAGATCTATAGGGATTGCTGGGTTGAATGGTAATTCAATTTTTTGTTCTTTGAGAACTAAAGAGGTTTCCATAGAGATTGAACTAGTTTACATTTCTATAGGGTTGAACTAGTTTACAATCCCACCAACAGTAAATGAGCCTTCCCTTTTCTCCACAACTGTGCCACCATCTGTTGTTCTTTGACTTTCTAATGATAGCCATTCTGATTGGTATGAGATGATATGTCATTGTGGTTTGAATTTGTATTTCTCTGACAATTAGTGATGCTGAGCATTTTTTCATGTTGAGCTGTTTGAGTTTCTCATAGATTCTGGATATTAACCCTTTTGTCTGAGGCGTAATAACAAATGTTTTCTCCCATTCAGTAGGTTTTCTGTTCATTCTGTTGATTATTTCTTTTGCTGTGCAGAAGCTTTTTAGTTTAATCAAGTCCCAATTTTCTATTTATCTAGAAGGCAGTGTTGAGCACCTACTTAGCACTTAAGTTACAAGACAATGCTCTCAGTATTTTACATTAATTAACTCATTTGACAGAAACTCTATGAAGTATAAATAATTATTTTTCCCCATTTATAAATGAGTAAACTGAGGCACAGAGAAGTTAAGTAACTTGTCAAAATGTCTGCATGCAGAATCTATGTTTTAACCATCATACTAAGCTGCACCCATATTAAATTGAACATTTAAAGAAATCATCATTGCTATATACCCTATGTCAAACATACAGTGAGTTTTATTTTATTAGAGATAATACAATCTTCCCTTGAGCCCCAGGAAATCTACCAACTAGCTTTTGTTTCTTGAATTCAGCTAGAACATTGAGTGAAAGTAAACTTAAAAATAAAAATCTGCTTACTTCATCTAAACCATTTACTGGTTTCAAATATCTGTATTTCATCTGTGAAATTATAATTTTTTATTGGAAATTAATAAGCCAGTGCAAATTCTAATATATGTTTGTATGAAGAAGCTTTCTTATAGAGTCCATGTGTTCTTTACTTGTATACTAACAAAGAATTTTTCTCACTGTTTTCTTAACAAGTTCTTTATAATTAGTAATAGTGAAAATATTTGTGATCAAGTAAAGCAGTGTTACATATGTATGTATCTTGATTCCTGTAGAAAGCCCTGTCAGCATTCTGTGGACCACAGAGCCCCTGACAAACTCTCCTGATTGTCACTTTTCTTTACTTTTTACATCCATTTATTTTCTTTGATTCAATTTAATCGAAATTTCTTATAGTTATCTAATTTAGTTTTTAAAACATCTTTAAAAAGTCTGTCTTTTTCTCATCTTAAACTTTTCGCCCATTTAGAATACTAAACTGAAACATGATTTAAAAAAACAAAAAACTGCCGGGCTCGGTGGCTCAGCCTGTAATCCCGCGCCTTGGGAGGCTGAGGTGAGTGGATTGCCTGAGCCCGCGGGTTCGAGTCCCACCTGGGCAACTTGGCGAGACCTCATCTCTATTAAAAAAAAAAAAAAAAATTAGCCGGGTGTGGTAGCGCGCGCCTGTAGTTCCAGCTACTTGGAAGGCTGAGGCGGAAGGATCGCAGGAGCCCAGCAGGTCGAGGCTGTGGTGGCCGGGAGCGGCCACTGCATTCCAGTCTGGACGACAGAGTGAGACTCCTACTCAAAAAAAAATAAAATAAAAAAATAAAAATAAATAAATAAATAAATA
>CAUYQG010088144.1:0-16968 GCA_963574415.1 Tarsius wallacei | reverse complement strand
GATGAGGTCTCGCCAAGTTGCCCAGGCGGGTCTCGAACCCGCGGGCTCAGGCAATCCACTCACCTCAGCCTCCCAAAGGCGCGGGATTACAGGCTGAGCCACCGAGCCCGGCTTATTTTTGTTTTTAATCTACTTTCTTTTTTTTTTGAGTTGGAGTCTCACTCTGTTGTCCAGACTGGAGTGCAGTGGCCGCTCCCGGCCACCGCATCCTCGACCTGCTGGGCTCTGGCGATCCTTCTGCCTCAGCCTTCCAAGCAGCTGGAGCTACAGGCGCGTGCTACCACGGCCGGCTGATTTTTTTTTTGATTTATTGTAGAGATGAGGTCTCGCTTGCCCAGGCGGGTCTCGAACCCGTGGGCTCAGGCAATCCACTCACCTTAGCCTCCCAAAGGCGCGGGATTACAGGCTGAGCCACCGAGCCCGGCTAGGGCTCAGTTTTTTAACTATTAGATTAATTTGGGAAGAAAGAGAGAAGTCTGACTTAAGCTGAGGTTAAGGCCACGTTCTTCAGCATGACTTTACCAGCAAAATATGATATCTTTTTCTTTTCCTTTTAAATTTTTTTTTATTTTAAAGATGCGGGGTACAATTCAGGGTTAGGTATACAGACGTTCATGATGCATGTACCCTTGTTGATGAGGTGCGCCCCCCCATTCCCCAGGCAGACTCCCACTACTGCCAATCCCGCTTTCCCACACCCCTCCCGGCAGTTTCTTGCTTCTGCCAATGAAAGGAGATATCTTGATATCTGTTTAATACTCTCATTTTGTCCAGAACTTGGAGGGGTGTGATTAATTTCCATTCTTGGAAACCCTAATTCTCCTGATCCTTATCAAAAGCTGGGACTTCTATTTTGTAATTTAAACTAATTAATTACCTAATTAATTACTTTTATTGCCAAATATAAGTTGTATGTATTTATTGAGTGCAATATGCTGTTTTGAGATAGGAATACACTATGGAATGGCTAAATTGAGCTAACATATACATTATTTTACATGATCATTTTTTGTGATGAGAACGCTTAAAATCTATGCTCTTAGCAATTTTCAAGAGTGCAATACTAACTACAGTCACCATGTTATGCAATTAGTCACATCTGGCTGAAATTTTGTGTGCATTGACCAACATCTCCCCAATCTCCCGACCTCTTCTCACCCACTAGCCTCTGGTAACCACTGTTCTATGCTCTATTTATATGAGTTCAACTTTTTTAGATTCCACACATAGGCGAAATTGTATGATATTTGTCTTTCTGTGCTTGGCTTATTTCACTAAACATAAGGTCCTCTAGGTTCATCCATGTTATTGTAAATGACAGAGTTTCTTTACTTGTTAAGGCTGAATAGTGTTTTATTGTGTATACATACCACATTAAAAATCGTTTATTTATCAATGGATACTTAGGTTGATTCGATAACTTGGCTATTGTGAATAGTGCTGCTATAAACAAGAGAGTACAGGTATCTCTGCAACATACTGATTCCATTTCCTTTGGATGTATAATCAGTAGTGGAATGGCTGGACCACATGATAGTTCTATTTTTAGAATACTGGTATTCATAATGGCTGTCATATTTTACCTTTTTACCACGGTGAGCAAGGGCTGCCTTTTCTCCACATTTTCTCCTACTCTTGTTATCTTTTGTCTTTCTGACAGTAGCCATTTTGACAGGTGTGAGATGATATCTTATTGTGGTTAAATTTGTATTTTTCTGAGGATAAGTGGCATTGAGCATTGTTTTTATATCTGCCGGCCATTTGTATGTATTCTTTTCAGACATATCTATTCAGACATTTTGCTCACTTTTTAATATCTGGATGCTTTCTTATTTTGGAGTTGTCTGAATTCCTAGTATATTTTGGAGATTAATTTTTTAGTAGATGTATGATTTGCAAATATGTTCTCTCACTCTGTAGGTTGTCTCTTCACTCTGTTGATTGTTTCCTTGGCTGTGCAGAAAAGGCTGGAATGTTAAACACAGCCTCCTGGCCACAGAGGCAGACCTCTGCCCACCTTGTGGTCAGCCTCACCCTCAGCCTCTTTTGCTTCTTGCAGGCAGAATGACAGAAAACAAATAAAAGGTGATCTTCAACAAGAATGCTAAAAGAACAACTGGCAATTAAGATTTTGTCAGTGTTTCTCCAGGGAAGCAGATATTCCAATTCTACATGACAGGCTACATTTATTGACAGAAAACTATGGGGGAGGGGGGAGCCTCTGAGGAAATAGAAGAATTTCTCTATTATCTTTAAGTCTGTGTTCACTAAACCAACTCACATGTATACTCTTCTTGGTGGCCTACCCACTGGAATTTATTGCTGTCTTTTTTTTTTCTAGTCCTTTCTCTATGTTCCATTCAGGTGATTACTCTTACCTCCACCCTTGAGGACTGGTCTTTAAAATAAATCATGAACTATTGGCTGGGGAAAATGCACTAGTTCAATGTGTTGTTTGAGCCTAGTCTGCTGCCTAGCCTCAAGGACCTGATTCGCACTCTGATACTATGTATTCTTGTCAGCATTTTGTTTTTTGTTTGAGCTGTGAGTCCCTTTATTTGGGTAGCACCCCTGAGTTATTTATCTCTTGGGTTCTGATATTTAAGTACTGCTTTGAATTTTGTGCTGAAGTGTGTGTGTGTGTGTGTGTGTGTGTGTGTGTGTGTGCATGTGCCTTTGTCTGGGTACTCAGTTAATAAGTTTAGGTGGGTTATTAGTCCACCTCTGTGTCCTCAAAATAAAGATGGACGAGATGTGCATTTGCTGGCAGGTAGATTTCTCACAGACAAGCCCCTAGATACCCTAAAGCCTGGATGTCAGCAGTTTTTCACTGCCTTTTTATTTCAAAGGGTTATGCAACAAGTTACAAATATGCAAAATGAAAAAAGAGAAATGGATCAAATCCTAAAAAAGAGACATAGAATTGGAGAATTAAGATGAAACAAGGGATAAAGTTAACAAATCAAATGCATGCTGAGGCTTTGAATCACTTGCTACACTTGGACCACAGGTATGCTTTGGAATCCTTTAGCCACCAATGTGGGGAAAGAAACATAAAAGTATACCATTTGCTGTGTATATGATAAAAACTCACAAGGAGGACAAATGTTCTTGATATTCATTCCTGTGGGAATGTGAATGTTTGCTGTGTTTTCCTAAAGACCATTCTGTGAAATTTACTGAACCATCAGTTTTGTTCACATCATTGGTCAAAAATGAATATCTCAGTGTTGTTTCTTTTAGTGCCTATCAATGTGCTTGGCTGACATGATTATTAAGCACGATTTGCTCAGTAAGAGCAATTCCACAGAGACCAGACAATGTGGCTAAGCTACACAACTCTCAGAGTTTCAACTCAATTTAGGACAAATTGAAGTTCATAATTTATGGACTGCTTTTTCAAGGTTTAGAAAATTCTTAGTCTTTCTCTCAATGGGATTTTGATAGTGTCTGGGAGAAATTGGACATGAGGTTATGATTACTTTATAAGTTCCTGGAGTACAGACAATTCATATTGTTGGTTAAATTTAAAATCTTATTCCTTAATGGACAGAAAATAGAGTTGATGTTCTCTTTTCAGATTTAGGGACCCTAATAACAACACTAATTCCTAATAGAAGTGAGCCCAGGAAATTCGTATGCAAGAGAGCATTTTTGCTTTGCTTGAGCACATTGAAAGATGAATGACGCAAGCGACAAAGTTCTATCCTTACAGTCTAACTGCAATAATTTTAGCCTAGAAAATTTCTAGAGCAAGTGTTGGAAAAACACCAACTCAACCATAAAAAATAATTCAGTAAGCATCTATGAAATATTTAGTTTTAAGCACAGAACTTGTTGGTGAACTTTTCAAGGAAGACAGATTGCAAAATATATCTTCAAGGATCTCAATGGTTCAATTTGCTCCTGTCCTGCTGTAAGATGTAAGCTAGTTAAATTTTGGGAGATGGTTATTCAAAAATGAAGAAGTTGACTTTTGAATGGTTGACAAATAACCAAGCTTTCTGGCAGGAATTAGATTACAGCACATTTTGTCATCATATTTTATTTTTTACTTTCAATTGATTGAAATAATTAATTGTATTGTCTTATGGAATCATTCTAATCAAATTTATCTTTACTTAACAGCATGGTTCTTCCTTCAAAACTTAAAATATGTAAATTCCATCTTTCCATGTCCCTACTTTTCCCATACTAATTGTTCAGTTTGAGACACTTTGTGAGTCTTTTTTACCAGGAAAATGAAATTTCCTAGATGATCTATAGAAGACTTTTGCTTATGTTATGTTAACCAGACTGTGTCACATGGCCAAGGACGTCTTGGTGGCAAAGGACATTAGGGAAGCGAGTGTCTATCTTTTCCAGACTCTAGTGTGGAGGCACACCAAGAAGACTGAGAATAAATGTTAGGGTTCCTGTCTGGCAATGTTTTCTACAACAGCTTTCTATGCTATAATAACAGAGGTGATGGTGAGTAGGATTACAGGATAAGGGGAGATATTTAGATATTTGCATCAGCAAATATTTGCAGGGTTGGGGTTGGGGCACACAAGGAAAACTCATTTGGCAGAGTCAAGGCAAAGTCAGGATGAGGTTCAGTAGACGGAACTTAGAGATTCTAACTCTTCCATCTGTTTTCTAATGTAGCAAACTGCTGTGCGCTTCTCGATATTGGGCCAGTGTCTCTTTTTAAAGAACTTCTTTATCTGGAGGCATTTCTATAGTCATTTTGCTCTGAACATTGAGAAAAAAGGTCTCAAATTTGGTGTCTTCTCTCTGTAATAATTTTATCCTGGAGTATTTAATGGAACATATTTTGGAAAACAAAAACACATTATAAAGAATAAGTGGTCAATTATTATGTAAATTGAATAAATAGGTAAAATAGTTCCTTCTGTCTCATTTCATAGTAGGGATTTATTCAAATAAACTATTTTGTGGGTTTTTTTGCATTACAAGTATATTGGGAAAGAGAAAATAGTCATATTTTCATCATTTGAAATACAACTCTATCTCAGAAAGACATCAGGTGGGATGTTTTCAGTAGCAAACAACAAACATCTCCTCTCTGATAATTTTAAAAAATAAGGAGATTTACTTTAATTCCTTCAGGTTATCTATGCCCTTCTCTGAGAAACCCTTGACTCCGCCCTCTTCTGTGTGTCGATGCCATCTGCAGGCTGGCAGCCAAATTACCACCATTCCAGAAGTTACACACAAAACAAATTTCTACAGAGAAGCTTATTTTCAAGAGCTAAGATTTCTCAAAGTGTAGTTCTAGACCGGTTTCATTGAAATCACCTGGGAACTTGCTGGGAATGAAGTTCTCTTACCCCACCCTAGGATTTCTAAACCAGAAACTCTGGGAGTGGGGCCCAGAACTCTGTGTTTTTATAAGGTGATTCTTGGCTGGCTAAAGTTTAAGAACCATTGACTCAGACCAGTAATTCTAAATCCTGGCTGTACATTAGAATTACCTGAGGAGTTTTAAGACACACTACATGCCACAGTCTCACCCCAGAACTGTCAAGTTTGAGGGGTGATCTGGGGAAGAACATAGGTAGGGAACTAAGCACTGGCATCTCCAAATCTTCTGGGTTAAAAACCTCTGGTTTAGACTATCAGTGACCCATCCCTTGGTTGGGAATGACCCGGGCCCAGACTTTTCTGAACATACAGTGCTGCGGTCTGAATGTTTGTGTCCCCTCCAAATTCAGATGTTGAAATCCCAACCTCCAAGGTGAAAGTTTTAGGAGGTAGGGCCTTTGCATGTGATTAGACCATGGGAGTGGAACCCTCATGAATGGCATTGGTGCCCTTATAAAAGAGGCCTGAGAGAGACCTCTTCTGCCATTGAGGTTAGAATGAACAGACGGCTGTCTATCCAGGCAATGGGTTTTCACCAGAAACCAAATCTGCTTGGTGTCTTGACTTCCCAGCCTCCAGAACCATGAGAAATAAATTTATTTTGTTTATAGCTACCCAGTCTCTGGCATTTTATTACAGCAGTCTGAACAGGCTGAGACACATGATCTGAGGAGAAGGATTAGACAAGTACAGAGAATATGGTAGTTAGGAAAAAAATGGCTGTTCTTTAGGTCACCAAGGGCACCTTCCACACATTCCATAGTTGTAATCTCAACACAGATATGATTTCATGCTTTTTCCCCCTCTTAATATTATAAAATATTTTCATACTGTTGCGTAGTTTTATTTCATAATTATTGTCTTAATGTCCACACAATGAATTGAATCACTTTTGAAGCTGCAATGTGTGCAATTTTCACAAATTTAAGAAATGCTCGCAAGGGCTGTGAGGAACTGGTGTTATATAAGCTTAAAATTACCATAGAAACAGACTCTGCAAAGCTGTGTTATCAGAAGAATAGCATACGTGTATTTGATGATGTGTCAAACACCAGCAAAACACAGCTTTTGGGAACTGTGCTGAGTGTTTTTCTACCTTCCCTGACAGAACTTGCATGGAGATGATTCTAAGGCCAAAAAGAAAAAAAAAAAAAAAAAAAGAAATCAGCAAAAATTTTCTCAGCTGTAATCTATAATTAGTAGAATACTAGCTTTTTGGATATGAAATGGAAATACCATGATTCATGCTGGATAGCTAAATATTTGGGAACTGAATGCCAGCGACTTCCTCTCTACGGAAAATGATCGCCTAAATGGGAAGAAGACCAACTGACGAATCAAAGAATAGATATCTATAAGGCACCTCTAAGATGTACACACAAGACAATACACTGAGGACCATACAAGACATTAAGAGGAAATTGCAACCAGCTGGGTGAGAGATGGTGGGAACTTGGCAAGAAAGGGAAGAAGTGCAAGACAGGATCCTTGCTCGCAAGACTCATATTCCTGCTGGGAAATGAGTCAAGGTACACAACAAAGTAGCTAATCCAGGAGCCAAACAGGTAACTAATAAGAGAAAGGCTTTATCAAATGGCTGCTGTCAATATGAGATTAATAGTGTTTAGTGGAGGCTTCGGATGAAGGTGATGTGGAATCAAGTCACAGAGGAGTGATTACAGCAGAATCCCAAAAGAAAGACAGCTTTTAGGTCCACACCGGGAGGATTATTAAGCAGCATAGTAAGTCTAGGGAAAGGCACATGCAGGTGCGCAGAGGCTTTTGAAGGTGAAAGACTGCGGTGGCTGTGAGTGTGCCACTGCACTCCAGTCTGGGTGACAAGAGTAAGACTCCAACTCAAAAAATAAAATAATAAGAGTAATAATAAAGGCCAGGCGTGGTGGCTCAGTCTGTAATTAGACTGGAATTAGTCTGAAGAGATTGAGGAACATGCTAAATGAAATAATAAATGAGTGAGGACAAGTTGTAAAAAGGCACAAGCAAAATGCTCTGTCATTCAAAGGAAAGCGTGACAGTAAGTTGTCCATTTTACACGGAGAAGCCCGGGCATATGGAATCATACTTGATAATGCATTCGAGTAATCTCTCAGGGGTTAGATCTTCTATTTGATGAAGGCTCTAAAGGACTTTTCATGTTAAAAGCAATAGTTAATATATATTTTAAAACCTGTAACAACAGGTTTTATTTTTTTAAGAGGGGAAAATAGTAGATGTTTTCATCTATATTTATCATTTTTTAAAGGCCTTTCTCAAATTTCAGTTAATTTTAGGTTGTTTCTTCTGCCCTTAAATATTTGAGTATCATACATTTGAATAACCCTTCTTAGTAGGCAAGTTCAGTAAAGTTAACTGAACAGAGAGATGAATCTTAGATCCCCAGAGTCGTAGAGGCATAACGACAGCTAAAGGTCATCCTGCCCAAATTTCCACCTCAGGTTGGAGTTATTTTCTAAAATGTCCTCTGCCCTGTGATGAACATCTCATCTCTGGATTGGTCCACCACTCTCTCACCCAGACTGATCTACAAGCAGACAATAATAATTCTTCCTTAAACCTAACCCTATGTTAATATGACACTTGCTTTCTTCAAATTCATACAGTGCTTCTAGTTTTACTTTCCAGATTAACAGAGAATCCATCAATATCTTCTCCCTTTAAAATATTTCACAGTGGTATTGTGAGTTTTTGCTTCTTGCTTGCCTTCACATAAGTATTCCCCTTTTCAAGTCAGTTATTTTCTTTTCCTCCAAATATTTTTTTATTAATAATAAAAAACTTTTTTTTCAGTTTGTCTAATCAATCTGGCCACTCTCTTCTACTTTAACATTTATTGATCCTCGATCTCTGAAACTTCACAAAGTAGGTAAGAATAACCAGACTTGCACCGTAGTTCATGGGGCCTGTAGGTAACTAAAGTCTTTAACCATTTTGCATCAAGAAAATATTTTTCTAGCCTCCATTTATGTCTTACATTTTTAGAACAAAAGTTTAGAATTTTGCAATTATCATTTTAAAAATTTTATTCTTGTACTTTTAGATATTATCCAAGTACTTTGAAAAAAAAACTGAAAAGTTATCAAGTCATATTTAAGTGTATTCTTAGTTTGTGTTCAAAAGATATTAGTGACCATTATCATGCCATCTTGTCTTTATCCAATCACTTAGCAAACATAAAAAGTCAGAAAAGTATTATAGTTCTAGAACACACCTTGTTATTAGTTTTACATTAATCCATTAATTTATACCCTAATGATAATTAATTGCTTACCAAATGTAAGTTGCTTCGACAATTGGTTTGCGTACATTATTTAATACAATACAACTCTATAAAAATGGTATTCTTATTATTTCCTTTAGTTGAAAGATATTACAGTTGAAAAACAAACAAACCTGCTCAGGGTCACCTGCTAAAGAGCTATGGAGCTAAGATTATAGCTCATACAATCTGACAACAGAGTCCATGCTTGCAACCATGAAACAATATTCTATTTTAACCATCAAATTATATTATCATCCAATGTTTTTCATCTTGATCTCAAAGATGCCATTGAGTATTTTGTCCAAAAATGGCCTAAAGTCCATTTTCAAAATATTTAAGTTATTTCTTTGGTTTACTAGTATTTTTCTTCAATTAAAGAAAGAAAATAAATTAATCCATGGGAGTAATACTAGGTTCTTTAAGGATCTTGTCTTGAATACAATGTAAACACTTACAGAGCCCATTGTAGTCATTTACTTATCAGTATGAATAAAACTGGATTTATTGGAAGAAGGAAATGAAGCATCTTCATACTTTATGTTTCAGTCAGAATCACCAGTTAAGGCATAGTGTAAAATTGAGTTCAAGTGAGTCAGAGTATAAAGAGGTGTTACTTAAAGGATGTGATAAACACACACACAGCTATGTAAACACACAACAAAACAAAACAAAAAAATCTCACGATAGCCGAGAAACAATTTTTTTCTTACAAAAACAAAAGCTTTATTTTGGGAAACATTACCAAATAAAAAGAAGAAGGAAATTAAGGCATCCATAATTTCATCATGTAGAGATAGCCTCTCAGCACAAATTAGTGCATTTTATACCTTTTCAAATTATTTTTAATTTTGAAAAAGTAATAAACTTTATTTTTAGAGTGATTTTTAGAGCAGTTTACAGCAAAATTGAACAGTGAGTTCCCATATACCCTCTGTCTCCACGCAAATGCAGTCTACCCCCACTGTTCATATCACTACCACATTGGTGTATTTGTTATAGATGACGAGCTGTACTGACACATTATTGTAAGCCAAAGTCCATATTCGTTTTATATTAGAGTTCATTCTTGATAGTGTACATTCTTTGGGTTTTGACAAATATATAATGCTGTCAACCATATATAGTATTGTACAGAGTAGATTCACTGCCCTAAAATCCTCTGTACTCCATCTATTCACCACCGCTTTCTCCCTCTCCTCTTGCAACCACTGATCTATTTACTGTCTCTCTAGTTTTGCCTTTTCCAGAATGGTATATAAGTAGAATCATTCAGTAGCTAGCCTTTTCAGAATAACTTCTTTTCCTTTGAAAAAATTGGTTGTTTGGGTGGCTTAGAGCACAAATTCACTTACTGAACCAGCCTCAATCTTTAGATAAGTATTTATTTATTTATTTATTTAGAGATGAAGTCTTGCTATGTTGCCCAAGCTGGTTTTGAACTCCTGGACTCAAGCAATCCTCCCGCCTCGGCCTCCCAAAGTGTATGGATTACAAGCATGAGCCACCATGCCCGGCTTTCATTTCTTTTCCTTAGTAATAGGCATTTGAAGTTTCTCTATATCTTTTCATTGCTGGATAGCTCATTGCTTTTCCCACCAAAGAATATTCTATTGCGTGGATGTACCACAGTTTACCTATCTATTCACCTCCTGAAGGACATCTTGGTTGCTTCCAAGTTTTGGCAATTATGAGTAAAGCTGCTATAATCATCTGTTTTCAAGTTTCTGTGTGAACATGTTTTCAACTCATTCGAGTAAATGCCAAGGAGTGTGACTGCCGGATTATATGTTAAGAGTATCTTATCTTTGTGATCGAGAAACCAATTTTAAGTACAACTGGATCAGACAGATGTTTGAGTTGCAAAGTTGGATTTTTCACAGGCTGCATGGTGCTCATCTTTCTCTTTTATTTTGGCTTTCCTCTCTAGATTGACTTTTTCTGTTTTGTTGTTCTCTTTTAATTTTGGCTGCTTTGTGGTACTGACTCCAGAAGATAACTTCCCCGTTCAGTATACAGGTTGACCTGCAGCAGTTCTCTGCTCAAATAAGATAAGGGAACAGTATGATCGGCCCAACCTATTGATAGGTGTCCTCCAGCTTTGATGTCCAACCCACTGTGACCAAGGGGCAGGACCAAAGTCTTAGACTTTCGGAGTAGGAGTTGGGGGTATAGAGGGAGTGAGGAAGTGGAAGAGTGGGGAGTGGGGGAGTGGGGGGTAGGTGCTGTGGATACTATCAAATCCGGAGGTTTAAGCTGGGAGGCTAAGCTAGCTGGTTCCAACCCAATTAGATACTACTGTTTCCAGTTACCGGTTTCTCTGATGGAATTGTTAACAGTTGTACCTCCTTTTCATTTCAGAATTTTGACTAGAGTGGCCTGTGGTTGTAGATTGCATGGTAGGAAGGAACTCTAAAAACTCCTCTCCTGGATCGTTTTTGTATTCTTTGAGGGAGCTAAACTACATAGAATTTTTGAAAAGAAGAAAACAGAAAGAAAGAAAAATGAACTAGGTAAGTTTACCACCTACAGCAGTTTTATTACATTTCGTTTCAGCTAAAATAAATATTAGTACTTAAAAAAAGAAAACATGAAACGGTTCAGAATTTTTTTGAAGCTGACCTTTTTCTTTCATTAGTTTACCTTAGTTAAATGCAAATGAACACAAAAATAAATTTCTTGTTGGCCCAATTTACCTGTTAATTAAATTGCTCTTCTTTTTCATGTTCTTCCAATATTTGAGCAAACCAGGTATTTAATGACATAGTTCTATCATGCAAATTCAGTAGTTCTTCTTGAAAAGTAATTAGCATATACAAAATTGGCTTTTGTGCCCATTTAGCCAGAGTGCTTTCTTTTCCTTTTATTTATATCTTTCCTTCCTGTTATGCTTTTTTGATGCCTTTTAATGAGTCCCAAGCAATTCTAGCATTAAAATATATTTTTAGCTTTTTACGATTACTGTAAATTTATCTAGCTTTAAGTTTAGGAATCCTAAAAAAGAGAGATACAAAAAAGGAATTTATGCTATAAACTATATTGATTTTGGTCACAAGCAACAAACATTTGTCAAGATATGACTGAAGAAATTCACTGGAGATGGTGATGACCCTGCTGTTTTCAAGGGTAAATATTCAAATGGTAAACATGAATCCTTTCACCTTATTCTCTTGTGTTTCTTTTCTTTTTTTTTTTTTTTTTGTTGAAGTCTCACTCCGTCACCCCAGACTGGAGTGCAGCGGCCGCTCCCGGCCACCGCAGCCTTGACCTGCTGGGCTCCGGCGATCCTTCCGCCTCAGCCTTCCAAGTAGCTGGAACTACAGGCGCGTGCTACCACGCCCGGCTGATTTTTTGATTTATTGTAGAGATGAGGTCTGGCCAAGTTGCCCAGGCGGGTCTCGAACCCGCGGGCTCAGGCAATCCACTCACCTCAGCCTCCCAAAGCGCAGGATTATAGACTGAGCCACCGAGCCCGGCTTCTTGTGTTTCTTTTATTGCATTCTTTAAATAAGTTATAGAGGATCATCTGTAGGAAATGAAATGAAGATCAAATTAGAACTGAATGATAAGAAGTTTGGGATTCACCTGGTTGATTTTTTTTTTTTTAACTTCCTGCACTGGTATCTCAAAATCTTCTTAGGGAAAAATCTATAAAGACAACTCTGAAGATATGAGTATTGTAAACAATAATTTTGACAATCTGCTTGATACCAGCCAAGTGATGAAACGGATGAGAATGTTCCAAAATGGAAGAATAAAAAAGTTATGAAAAAGTGCTGGTTTCCAAGTGTGATTAGCCCTTCAGACACCATCATCAACTTATCAAAGACCATTATAACATCCAATTCGGGGTAATGGGACATTTTGCACAGTCTGGCTTTACTTTTCTTCTGTTGACACAAAGAAATCTATTACATTAAAAACTGATATAATAGAAGTGGATGTCGATTGCAAATCTCTGCTGCCCAATCGGGAGACTACTATTAAAGGGAGATGTTGTTCTTTTGAAAAGAAGTCGGATAGAGTAATTTCTGGAATACAATGAGGGATATTCTTATGCATTTTGACATGTTTGTAGATCCATCCTCTCTACCCCTTCTTCCAGGCTTCAGAGGTTCATATCCAACACAGAGCTCCATCTTCAGACTCAGGCTCTTGGTTGGTGATGATGGCATTTGTGTCTCACAAGGTAGGCTCAAATTGTATCTCCTTCAGGGTGATCATCCTACCAGCACACGTTTTAGGACACCCCACCCTCTTCTCATTTCTAGGTTTTCAGATGGCCATAGTATACAGTAATTCTGTGATAGATCACTGAGTATGATAGACTCTCAATTCATCCAAGTTGCTGCGAAGTCCATATGTTTGTCCTTCTTTATGGCTACATAATATTCCATTGTGTATATGTACCACATTTTTTTTAATCCAGTCCAGCTTCAATGGGCAGGATGGTTGGTGCCATGTCATTGCTATTGTGAATTGAGCTGCAACAAACATGTGTGCGCAGGTATCTTTTTGGTAGAATGACTTGAGTTCCTCTGGGTATATTCCCAATAGGGAGATTGCTGGGTCAAATGGAAGGTCTTTTTTTTTTTTAAATTTTAAAGATGTGGGGTACAATTCAGGGTTAGGTATACAAATGTTCATCATGCAGGTACCCTTGTTGAAGAGGTGTGCCCCTCCCTCTCCTGGCAGTTTCCCTGAACTGCCAATCCCACCCCTCCTCCCCTGGCGGTTTCCCACTACTGTCAATCCCTTTCTTACAGTATTGTGATAGTTGTTCAAGGTCTGCCTATGAGTGAGAACATATGGTACTCTGTTCTCATAGATCACAGAGTATGATAGACTCTAAATTCATCTAAGTTGCTGTGAAGTCCATATGTTTGCCTTTCTTTATGGCTGCATAATATTCCATTGTGTATATGTACCACATTTTAAAAATCCAGTCCAGCTTCAATGGGCAGCATGGTTGGTTCTATGTCTTTACAATTGTGAAAAGAGCTGCAACAAATATGTGTGTTCAGGTATCTTTTTTGCAGAATGATTTGAGTTCCTCTGGGTATATTCCCAGTAAAGGGATTGCTGGGAAAAATGGAAGGCCAATTTCTAGTTCTCAGAAATTGTCACACTGTCTTCCAAAGAGGTTGCACTAGTTTGTATTCCCACCAGTTGTGTAGAAGCATTCCTTTTTCTCTGCACCCTTGCCAGCATCTGTTGTTTGTTTTATTAATGATGGCCATTCTTATTGGGGTTAGGTGGTATCTCAATGTGGTTCTGATTTGCGTTTCTCTGATGATTAGTGAGACTGAGCACTTTTTCACGTGTCTGTTGGCTGTCCATATATCTTCTTTTGAGAAGTGTCTTTTGCCCACTTTGTAATGGGACTATTTGATTGTTTCCTTTCGGCCCATTTGGGTTTCTTGTTGATTCTAGGTATTAGGACTTTGTCAGATATACAGTTGGCAAATATTTTTTCCCACTCTGTGGTTTGTCTCTCTGCTCTCTTGATGGTTTCTTTTGCTTTGCCAGTTTGATGAGGTCGCACTTGTCTTATCTCTTACGGCATGGGCACTGGGGTTTTTGATCAGGAATTTGTTGCCAGTTTCAATTTCCATAAGGTTGTCTCTTGCACTTTCTAAAACTCTTATAGTTTGAGGTTTTATGTTTAGTTCTTTGATGCATTTAGCATTAATTTTTGTGTATAGTGATAGGTAGGAGTCCTGCTTCAATCTTCTGCATGTGATCGGTCAGTTTTCCCAGCACCTTTTACTGAATAGGTTCTCCTCTCCCCATATGGACTTTGCAGCTACTTGGATGGATTTAGAGTCTATCATACTCAGTGATCTATCTCAAAAACAAAGAACAGAGTACCATATGTTCTCACTCATAAGCAGACCTTGAACAATTATAATACTATAAGAAAGGGATTGGCAGTAGTGAGAAACTGCCAGGGGAGGGGGCGTGGGATTGGCAGTTCAGGGAAACTGCCAGTGGGGGGGGACACACCCCATCAACAAGGGTACCTTGCATAATGAGCATTTGCATACCTAACCCTGAATTGTACCCTACATCTTTAAAATAAAGGGAAAAAATAAGAGTAAGGGTCAGGGTTAGGGGTTATAGGGTCTGAATTAGTTTTTAGGATTAGGGTTAGGATTTAATGTTAGGGTTTAGAGGTTAGGGGTTAGAAAATAGAGGCCATGGGTCGGGGATTATGGGTTATGTGTTAGGATTTGGTGGGTTAGGATTAGTTATGGGTTAGGGTTAGGGTTCAGGTATTAGTATTTAAGGTTAGGGTTACATTAAGGGTTTATGGTTAGAGTTTAGAGGCTAAAGTTTGCTTTTACGGTGAGGGGTTATGATTTAGGGTTATGGTTTAGAATTTGAGGTTTGGAGTTTGGGGTTAGTGTTTAGGATTAGGATTCAGGGTCTGAGTTTGGATTAAGATAAGGGCTAGGTGCTAGGATTAGGATTTTATGGTTAAGGTTAGTGTTTTAGGGTTAGGGTTAGGATTTAAGATTAAGTGATAGGGGTTAGGATTAGAGATTAGGATTAGAGTTTAGGATTTGGTGTTAGGTTTTAGGGTTTAGAGTTTAAGTGTAGGGTTAGTGCTAGGGGTTAAGGCCTAGGATTATCGTTCATGGTTTAGATTTGGAGTTAGGGTTTTTCTTTTTTTTGAACTGATGCTTTTCAAAGAGGTATAATTAGGATTAGGGTTAGGGTTAAGGATAGGGTTTAGAGTTAGGGTTAGGATTAGGATTGGATTAACTGTTAGGAGTTAGTGGTTAGGATTAGGTTTATGGTTTAGGAATTATCGCTATTCTTGAAGTGATGTTGTGTTGGGGCTAGTCAAGGGTCAAGGTCAAGGGCCTAGATAAGGTCAGGGGGTAGGGTTGTGGTAAGAGTCGGTTACAGTTATTTTTTATTTTTTTATTGTTATTTTTTATTTTTTGAGTTGGAGTCTCACTCTGTCGCCAGACTGGAGTACGTTGGCCACTCCTGGCCACTGCAGCCTCGACCTGCTGGGCTCCAGTGATCCTTCTGCCCCAGCCTTCCGAGTAGCCAGAATTACAGGCACGTGCTACCATGCCTGGCTGATTTTTTGATTTATTGTAGAGACGAGGTCTCGCCAAGTTGCTCAGGCGGGTCTCGAACCCACGGGCTCAGGCAATCCACTCACCTCAGCCTCCCAAAGCGCGGGATTATAGGCTGAGCCACCGAGCCCGGCCTAGAGTTATTTTTTTTTCCCAATGCTCTCAAAGTGTTATGATCTTTCAATTATAACCCTTTCTAATCAATAGTTATAAACAATTATGATTATAACCAGTTATAATCCTTGTTGTATCAAGGCAATTCCTGGTGTCCCTGGAAGGGCTGGATTTCATGCTGATGCTTGTTTGCGCTTACATGGTCTGTACTGACAAATGCGAGCTACTAACACACCTAAAGCAGTCACTGGACAAGATCTAAAAGACTTTGGGGGCTTCAGCCTGAGAGGATCTTCTCCTTTACAAAGTCTATGTTGATCTCTCATGATGCAGAAAATGTCTTCCCTGGGGTTACTGCACATCCTCATACCAAAGTCTGGCCCTGTTTGGTGAATCTCAGGGGAAGGCTGGTCCTTGTGTACAGATTCTACATAGGGTCACACCTGTTCTGTATTCTGGGTGTTACAGCAAGGGAGAAAATACTGGAAGAGAGATCCTTCCCAAGAAGGCTGCTCTACAGCTCCCTAAAGAATCCTAGGCCTTGGGTTTAAAATTTCGAGCTACATATTCAGGTCTCTGGAAAGGCAGGGAGGTAAACACAAACAAACAAACAAACAAACAAAAATAGTAATTCATCAGGAATAATCCTTTAGCTGTTTCACTGGGGTACATGTACTGATCACCTTGTCAAGGACTGTGTATTCTAAAAATTTATATTCTTTAAATATCAGGTATCTAATTGGACACATGGAAATCACTTACTGCTGAAAAAAGAAAGCTAGAGGTCACATGACCTTTAATTTATATATATATATATATGTATGTGTGTGTGTGTGTGTGTGTTTGTGTGTGTGTATATATATTTCATTTTACTGCTTAAGTATAGTAAAATTTAAAAAAATTTAGACATGGATTTACCATGAAACTAATTAGGCTTAAGCCTTAGGGCTGTTGTTTGAGGAGCCCTTTTTAAGCCTTGAGGGTACTCTCACCATCTGTTCAGATGTTGTGTGATTTTGTAAACTTAACAATAGTGTCATTATTCAATGATGAGGGAGACTTCTGTATTCTAGTGTTCATCAGGGATGGCTCAGAACACAGGCCAAGGTTTAACTA